>JBBPDE010000021.1:2724384-2737942 GCA_037974605.1 Nannopetersius ansorgii | reverse complement strand
CTGGGTTCAATTCCCAAGACCGCTAGGCACCGCTGAGGTACCCTGAGCAAGGTACCGTCCCACACACTGCTCCCCGGGTGCTGTCTTACTGGCTGCCCCCTGCTTCACTTGGTGAATGGGTTAAATGCAGAAGTTGAATTTCGTGCTGTGGTGTGTTCACGTATGACAAATGGTCACTGTCATGTTCTTTGCAGCTATAACAGCTACTACTGTTCTTGGAAGACATTCCACAAGTTTTGGGTGGGGTTCTGTGTTAATTTGTGCCCATTCTGTAGAGCATTTATGAGGTCAGGCACTGATGTTGGACAAGAAGGTCTGGCAATGTCTGTTCCAGATCATCCCAAAGGTGTTGGATTGGGCTGAAGTTCTTCCTCACCGAACTCATCCAACTATGTCTTTATGGACCTTGCTTTGTGCAATGGGGCACAGTCGTGCTGGAATAGAAAAGGCTCTTCCCCAAATCGTGTCCACAGTTAGAAGTTGGAAGCACTGTATTGTCCAGAATATCTTGGTATGGTGAAGCATTAAGATTGTCCTTCACTGGAAGTAGTGAAGATCGTCCTTCACCTGAATTCAGTAATTAAGAGATGTGTCCAAATACTTTTGTCCATATAGTGTAGATATAAAGGGGAAATCTGCTTCTCTGATTCCAGGATCGAGAAAGGGCAAGCAAGAACTAAACTTACTTACCCTGAACTGACCGAATTTAACCAAAACTAATACTTGACCCATTCGCTTTTCACTCTCATATCATTCATACGTTCATAAACGTTTTCTGAACGTTCAGCTAGTTAACAACATAGAACGAAATTACATTAAATCTTTACATTACCATATTCACCGTTCACTGAACAATTTATGGTACATAATAACAGCTGGTGATTATTCCGACATAATGTGACAATTTATACGAAATTAAATTTTCAATTAAAACGGTATTTTTCCGAACTACGTCAGCTAGGAATCCAGCAGAGCTAAGTTAGCCACACAGTCTGATGAACCGTATTTTTAGATTATTAGTCCGAAAAAACACACTATCTACAACCCACCTTCTTCGGTTGGTCTACATCTAACAGGCAAGACCTGCAGAACGGCAAAAAGCGCAACAAAACAAACCAACGAGGACCATTTCTGGTTCGTCTTCTTCATCATCGCCATCTTGCACGAACTGAAACGACGATCAAGGAAACTGAGGTAAATAAATCATGCGCAAACACTAGGAGATTTACGGTATGACCCTGCAAATAAGGCCCTCCCTCATGATTAAAATTTTTATGAGCCTCAAAATGCTTCTTCACTTTAAATTGATCTTAAAATGTGCATATATATATATATATCCCCTGACTTAATTCTGTGTCCACACCTGACAAGTGTCCACACATTATTTGAAATAGATATATGGTGAAAATATTGAGTGCTTTCTAGTGTATCTTTCAAGGACACCCTTAATCACTGAATTTAGGTGGTTCCTTACTTCCTGTGAAGGACAATATTAATACTTCAGCAGACCAACACATCTGGACAACGCCATGCTTCCAACTCTGTGGACACAAAGGAACAACCTTTTCTGTTCCAGCATGACTGTTTCCCAGTAGACAAAGCAAGCTCCATAAATACATGGCAGGATGAGGAAGAACTTGACTGGCCTGCACAACCGCATTCCAAAACTTTTGGCCAGGCCTTCTCGTCCAACATCAGTGCCTGACCTCTTAAATGGTTACAAATAGTGTATGTGTTATATCTGTCAAGTGTTTGCACGCATTTCCAAATACATCTGAATCATGTGTTTTCACAAATATGAGGAAAACATATTACATTAGAGGCCAAAAGTAAATAGGTACAGAGTTGTAGACAGATATACATGTATAAACATGTGTGGTGACAACATACATATTGACTTTTGGTTGTTTAACCCCACCCCCACCCCCATTGTTTCCAGCGTATTTTCATTAACAAAAATCAAAAATGACATTGTCAGTTCAGTTGAAACACATGTTAACATCTTGTAAACGAAAAACTTACACATGTAGCTCTGTAGAAACAGAAAAACAAGTTCACTTTTCTAGACTTAAATAATGGATTTATAGAAGGGGATTCCGAATGTCCAAACCCAAAGCATCTAGGGTAGCCATGTCACTGTGGCATTGTCATTAATACAGGTTAACAGCTCAAAATCATCAGATATGTGGGTTTTGTAGTTTTTTTTTCCTGCTGATTTCAAATCTGCAGTTTTTGTGATGAAGCTAGTTCTATACTGTATGATAGTTGGTATAAAGATCATATAATAATCATATGCTGAGTGTTTGTGAAGAAACAGTGGTGTCTGACTGACACTGATCATTATATCATTATTTGTGGAGGTAGCTCAGTAGGTAGGATACTTACCTCCAGACCAAGAGGTCATGGGTTCGAATCCTGCCTTAGGCAAAACCATCACTGGGTCCCTGAGCAAGACCCTTAACCCCAAGTTGCTCCAGAGAGACTGTTCCCTGTAGTTAGGGAATGTAAGTCGCTTTGGATAAGTGTCTTGTTAAATGCCGTAAATGTGTATCTATGCCAGTGTGGCCTGTCTTACTCCACACTGAAAATACTGTTCTTGATTGGTGCCTGCAGCTTAATAATGCTTAAATTATTAATAAAATGCTTTAAAAAGTTTGTTGTGGTTTTTCATGAATACAAAAAAAAAATTGTTGACCTGTATAATCATGATTTTTTAAATCAAATCCTTGTTATGAGCCTCCTTTCATTACAGCTCTGTGGAATGAATATCAAAAAACTGGAACTAAATAAAAAGTAAGGTGTAAAAAAGTACAATGTAAAAAATGTGATGCATGAGAATAAAGTCAGAGTCCCAGTTTAAATCAATGTTTATTGAACTTAAAGGAATTACAATACTGCCAAGTACATAGTGTTCTGAACCTACTGCAAAATCGGAAGACTACATCCCCTATTAAAATGTACAGTGACCCCATCCCACAAAAAAAAAAAAATAAACCAATTTTTAAAAACTGTTATAAGAAGGTTTGATAGTGACTAGGATGAACTACCCACCCCTTAATTCCAGGGACACTTCAGAGTTTTGATGTAAACCTTACAGACAGCATAGAAGAACATTGGTAAAACAAAACGTCGCTATAGGTAACAAAATATATATTCAGGTCCAGTTTTCACACACAAAGACTAAAACATGTTGCATTCAGGTTTGGTGCAGAGACGCTGAAGAGGTGAAGGATAACTACATCTGCCACAGTGTGGAATCAGATACCGTTTTACTTCCTTTACAGAGGGTTGTGACCAAAAACATACATACCTTTTACAGAAATAGCCTCCAAGTAGCAAAAGAATGTGACCCAATACTAGGGACCATCTCTGTAGTCCCTTGTCTATTTGACTTTGATGTATATAGGTATGTATTCGAACACCCCAAGTACATTGGAAAAATACTAATTCCCTTCTTCGGCAAATAAATATATTAGTTAGATCAAATGTGTCTCGTGAAACATTTCAAATGATTACAAACCGCTGTTCACCAAAGCATGGCACTTCAGTGGCAGCTCATTTTTAAAAAATGAGCCACTGAATTCCAATAATTTACATGTATGTTGTCCATTAAACATGGCTGTTTAACGGTTAGTGATCTGAAAAATGCATGTTTTTCTCAAGTGGCGCACATATGAAAAACACAAGGTGTGTATGGGTATTTATTCATTAATTTTTCTTTCTTTTTTTTTCTTGAGGTTAGGGATCGTTGCACTTGTCTATGCCTCCAACTCTAGACCTAGACCCAGCTTGTGACCACCAGCATTAATGTTCTTCCCATCCAGCAGAGCAGAGAGGGTCAGCTTAATACCTAAACCAAAATAGACATGCAGACAATTCTCATTCCGGGTAATAAAATGATTATTAGTTAATATTACTCCTAAGTAATTACCGGCAGGGTTCAAGAATTTGTCTGCCGCAGAACAGACATGGAACACACTATCTTTATTGCAAGCTATTATTGGTGTACAGGATGGATAACAAATAGGTCATTCAGATTTGAAGAAAATACATTTGTCCATACTGTTCATCCCAACGCTGGTCAAGGAAATGAAAACAATACTAAAAAATTTAAAGTTTGTGACATTAATGTCTCCAACAAGATTCAGTGCTTTAAAAGTATTTATCCATACCTGGCTTCAGGGTCTGAGTGTATCCCAGGCCAACAAGGCTAGAGTTGTTCACTTTGGCCTGTAGGGCAGATACAAAACATTTGCACAGCATGGGTTAAGAAGTGTCCTTCAAGAAGAACCTTAATCTGGGCCACATTAAAAGGGCAGACAGTGGCATAGTCACTGCACAGCCAATGAAAGGGCTTAATGACAGCACAGACACAACATACCGAAAACGACGCATCTTTATCAATCTGGTACTTGGCAGCGATGCCAAAACGGGTGTTGCTGTTGCCAGCAGTCCAGGCCAGATTGACTGCTGTTTCCAGTTTATCATTCACTTTCTGGTAGATGGATCCACCAAATTCAGTTCCATCATTCCTGCGGTTAAAACAAACAAAGACAACTGTCATTCATGACAGAAATGGCCTGGCATATCAAAGGCTGTCTATACACAAACCTCTATCAAAAAAAACCTTCCAAAACCTATATTTTTATATTCAGCATATCCAATTCCAACATTATTAAAACTGCAACCAAGCACATGGTCAGATACTGTCTGTCTCAGCAGGAGACAAATACCATTAGCTCTCCCCACCCTGGCCACAAAGCCCCTACAAATCCAATTCTACAGACTGTAGAATAAAAGTGGACAAAAATAACCCACCATTCATTGCAAGCCAGACAGCGTGAGGTGCTGTGGAGAGAGCGCAAGCACAGCACTATGCTACGTTCAGTCTTATTTCTTACAATGCGTGGCACACGCTGCAAATCACGCCATGTTTATTAGCCATATCCTTTCAGGTTATAAACAGACTAGTGTGTGGTCAGGTTATAAACAGACTAGTTTTGTCTAGGGTAAGGGATTGGTGCCACTAAAGCTATACTCAGAAAGCTGAAGGCTCTCAAGGAATATAACTGGGTAAGAAGGTTGCACTCTATTTCTGGACCACCATCCATGAGCACAACATGATGTATTTAATGGCATCACAATACGCTTTCCCTCAGTACCAACATGTCTGGAAAGCTGAATTATCATTAAAAATATATATATTAAGAACAAGCACAGAGGGCCAGTAAGCAACAATAGTTCAGTTCATACGATGTTAAACCTAATCCTTCTGTTGTATAGGCTGAATAGGTTATTCCTTGAATAGGTTATTTTTGCAAATGCTGAACAAATTAATGTTCCCAAACATTTTAAAAATGATAACTATTGCACAGCTTACGAATCATAACCCAACAGTTTTGTACACTTCTACTGCTTATTGGCAGGGGGCAAAAACATAATGCACTACCAAAGAATCGACTGAATGCATAATTTTGTCCTAACTGGATTTAATGAGATGTTTTTCTAAATTGGTAGACATTTGTTGTGTTGCTGTAATCTTGCAGACAGCCCTGAAACAGATAAGTGATAAAGATATCATTCAGTTACATGATATTACAGTTAAAATATTGGATTTTCATTGGGTCAAAAGTAGGGCTGCACGATATTAGGAAAACATGCGATATGCGATAAAGCTGTTGAGTGTTGCGATGGCGAGATCACGTGCGATAAGTGAGTAAAAACTTAGCCTTTATAGTGTTCATATTTTTCTGCTGGATTTGCAGGTAATAAAGACTCCAGACGCTGACTAGTCTATTCCAACATAGTTTTTTTTTTTAAGAATTTACTTAAACAGAGCCTTTAATGCCTCCCATAAAACATTTGAACCATTGAACAAAAATGAAAATATTTTTGTAATAATTTAAAATATTAAATAAATGTAAACATAATTGAAATTATAGTAAGTTCTTAGCCAGAAAACATAGCAAAAGGAACAACTGCCCAGATAAACAATCCACTACCATTTATGGCTCCATGGTCCAAAACTGAGCCATTAGGGGGAAAAAGGTAACTTACACATTTGTGTGGAGTTGAAATTCCTCAGTTTTGTATCCTACAGCAAAGTTGCTCTGGGTGACTCTGTTCTTTCCAGCCTCAAATGTCGTCTGGTAGCCAGCAAGCCATCCCTCATAGCCCACCACGATTGCACCATGCACAGCAGTTCCATTTATGTCATAGTCTACATCGCAGCCGAGGTTAATGTGCTCCTGCTTGTAGCCAGACTTAATTTTGCCACTCTTCTTCCTTTGTAGTGAAATCAAGCAACTGTTAGTGCCAAACCAAGAGTCCAACAGTAGTTCAAAAATGTGTAATGTCAGGGAATGGAGATGGGCTTCGGATAGCTAATACTGAGGTGACATTTGCAAAATTCCAAAATGAGTGGTCCTGACACTAACCATAAATTTCAACACACAATGTGGAAGACATACCCTGTGTTTGGAGAAAAGGAGGAATCAATAGTGAGCTTCAACCCTTTCACCAGCTAGAGGGAACAAAAGAACAAACCTATCAAACTACATAACACTAAAAAGGTCATTAGAGGTGGCAGTGATACAGTACTGAAAATCAGGCCAGCATCAGCAGAAAGAACTAAATATGGCATTGTAGGGAAAATAATGAAAATATTAGTTTTGTCATACAAAGCACAGAATTGCTTATAGTACATGCAAACATCAGTAACTTCATGGTAACATGAATTCAATGCATTTCAAGACCCTTTTTTAAGACCTCAAAAGTGGCAAAGTCATTTATTTGACTGAAAAGACAGTCATTCCTCTTTTGGCAAACACACTTTTATTCGGTGCTGAGAATATGGTCAATTTAAACATTACCAAATCATAATAGTCCAAGCATTTTAATAATTAGCTTGATAACAAAAGTCCACCAACACGGCATGTTCCAAGCCAAAATGCTTGACAAAGCTAGAGAACTTTTTGATGAAAGACACAAACAGATCAAATTATGTTATAAAAAAAAGGGGGGGGGGGGGTCTGGTCACCTGACCCAGACTCCTGAAAATATGTTGGTCTAGGTCCATCAACACTCCTCTTTTGTCCTTGCATCTTTTTCTCTTTGAGCTGGATTAAATGATGAGATTTGCCATCTGCAGATCTCAGCTTTCTCTACAAGAATGCCTGCATACACTTCTGCTTGAACTTCTTTTCTTTTCTTCTGAAACTCATCTTCTGACCCTTTTCTCTTGCCCATCTGTTCTGTCTTTCTTTTTTTTTCCCCTCCCATCTCTCCTCTTCCAACTGGAACCTTAAGCACATCCTATTTTCTGCTGGCACCAACCACGCTCTAAACTCTTCTTCCAACCATTTATCATTAATATATACCTCTCCATCTAGCAACAGCATAACTGCGGACAAAAATGTGATATGCACCCAGGTATCAACGCAATATCATTGTAGCACTTCTGGTCAATATCAATATCAATTCAATTCAATTTATGACATTACCTTCCCAGATTTTATTTTAAGACTTTTTTAAAAAGAGTTGCTGAAACCCTGCATTGTAGAAGGATTTACCCAACTGCACACAGGTATGGACCAAATCCAGGCTTCAAGCTAGCTTTTTTTCAGATTTATTAAAAACTGAAACTGGTTTGAGGCAAATGTGTGATCATTTAGGAACAGTTTACATGATGCTTGCTGCTAGCCACATAAGCCTTTACTTTTGTTGGAGAAGAGGCAAGGGTCCTCTCACCTGGTCCTCCAGGGTGATTTCCGTGCCCAGGGTGTTGTCAGTGTTCCACTTTTCAGTGAAGGTCAGGCCATGTTCAGCCCATTTATACTTGGTCTCCAATGCCCCCGACACCTTGCTTGTCTCTGTGTTGGCAGATCCTGTGCTTTTGAATTCCTGTGGTCAGACAAAAGCAAATGTTCAAAGCACCACGTGCGTAAACAATTCAGAAATACCTTAATGACCTCTAATTCTTACAGACTTAAAATGATAAAACAACTTGTTCTTCTGTGAACCAAATCTGAAAGACATGCACTGCATTATTCTGTCTCACTAACAGCTGCTCTCTGTGACAGTTATGTTAATGACAGCACTTCAGACTTGTTAGCTGGGTGATAATGACCCTACACTAGTAGCAGCAGTGTTGTTCAGTAGCACATCAGCTTCTGTCATCACTGTCCAGCTGAGATTTCAATGATGTGTGTAATTTATTTAATAAAGCACTTCTGGTCACTATTAAAAAGTCCTACAGCTGATTTAACATAAGATCTATAGTGATTTTCCAGATATTACAATAAATTCTCAGGTTCTCAGATCCATCAAAGTCCATTATAATGTGTTGATGAGGGTTCTTTAAAATATTAATCTTCCTTTGGTCCACAAGTGTGGCCTTTTACTAGACAACCATGTCACAATAATCTACTTTTCGTACATCTTATTCCTTAAAATAAAATTTCAGTACATTCTTTGCCTGATAACATAAGCTAAGTGTTTTTACACTTACCAGTCCATTTTCTGACTTCGTTTTAACATCCAGCTTGAAAAGACCAAAGCCTTAAAAAGATCAAAGCAATAAATTAGTTTGAAGCAATAGTTGCATATTGCTGTACTTTATGTTACAACTTCAGAATCACAGTCCACGCAACTTTGAATTGCACTGGATCAAAACATAAGTGCAACATAATTTTTACATGGTTTATAACTGAATCTTCATGCTAAGAAATCAGCAAGCTGAAATTAACTGGGCATACTGAACAGAAATCTATTCAATCATCATTAGATATGACCCTCATTTCATTTACAAGCATGGCAGCTTGTGATCAGTGGATGGTTTCTTTCCTTATGATGTTGCCTCATATTGCTATTAACAAAAACACACCAGTCTATATGACACTAAACATGCGTAGACTCAGACCCTGTTAACTTCATGCTTCAAGTATCAGGATTATATTTGAACACAGACAAGTTACATAAAAATGCAAGTGTAAGTGCAACCCAAGACGCATTTAAACATATATATAGATCCATTATAGAAAGTGGCCTGAGACATAAATGAGCTAACTTAACAAATGTAAATGCATGCGTCTGTCCAAAATACATTCGACAACCAAACCCCAGCCAGTACTGTTCATTCAGAAGCCTACCTTGGATAAGCCAGTTAGACTAAATAATGCATCTCACATCAGGAGGAGAACATCCTCATTGTTTTTCTCCCTTTCCCTACAATACATTGTGTTTTAAGGGACATAGTTCATGACAATGAGTACACTGATAATTATTCTCAATGTAATTATTCTCAATGAAAACAGACTGCCAATAAAAGGTAAAAACTAACTGTTGTACAAAAGTGTGCTTTTCTTTTGAATGAAACAGAAAATCAAGGAGAAAAAAACATGCAATTGGTTGTTTTGTACGAGCTGATTTGCATATTACTCACCATACAGTAATTACATTTCAACCTGACTAGCCGCAGAAACATTTATCTGCCAAGTGTAAACGCATGTGGTTTCAGGTTACAGTCCAGATATGTGCAAACGGGGTCTCGGTTTCCAGATTACGCAAAATTGCCTGGATCCGTTTATTCATTTAAAATATTTTGCAGCAAGATTGCAAGCACATAACCCCAAACTGCAGTCAATCCTGAAGTGTTCTTTACCCTTCTTAAAATAGGGATGTTTTTAATAAGTGCAGGAATCCTCTAGTTGTACTCCTTTACAAGAAACAAACGCATTTAAGAACAGTTTATTGAATTCACATTTAACATCCTTCCTCTATCAGAGATGAAAATCCGTTTGTAAGAACAGCCTGCCACCAAAAATCTGCACCACTTAGTCTGTAACTCCAACCCTGTATCAAAATGCCGAGACATGGAACACTGATAAATGACCAGTCCCATTCACACACCATTGATCTGCAAAATCCCACAGTGCATGGGTTTTTTTTTTTTAATTTTTATTATTAATGCAAGCCGTAGCATTTTACACCATATCTGCTTCCGCCTGAAAATGAAATGCTCCAGAAAATCAGTTACCACTTAAGTAAATGAACTGAAATCAATTCCTACCGTATCCCTTGTTGAAGACGTCCTTGGCGGACTTTCCCAGGTCAGTGTATGTCGGGGGTACAGCCATTATCTGCAAAACACAGCATTACGTTCACAGAGCAGCACGGTGGAATGTGTGCCCTTAAAACAACCAGCGGATTAAGAAGACATGGTCATGGTCACAGGGCGCATCAGAGGAATGGACGTTTAAAAATGAATCATTTGGACTAGTTCCATTCTGACGAACGTATTGGAGGAAAACTGCATAATCTTGATGTAAAAGTCACCATATAACCGCCTGTTTATACCCCAAATATCATCAGCCACTGTCACACAATAGAGAACCTCATTCTCAGCATGTAACACCATGCAATCAGTTCTTGTCTGCAAACAGGTTTTAAAAGCTCGTCCAGCCAGAAGCAAAAGACGAATCACTACTACTCAGGGCAGGAAAGGGCTTGGTTGAGTGAAAACCCATTGAACTGGTAGGAAAGACAAACACATGCAGTTAACCAGGAGGCTCCAATGTCACACACGTGATCCAGGCGGACAACCTAGACCCCCTATAGAGCCTATAATACTAACTAATCTTTCACTAAAAGCACAAGCCACATACTCAGTAACATGTCCACTTTCTGTGTAAAAATTCACTTCAGATTTACTCTTTAGGTGTATCCGCCCTTCATTGACCTTGTGGCTCCACCTAACCTGGCCCAGCAATATGATAAATTCAGCAGCCTCATTTATACTGACTCTTTGTATATTCTCAACCCTTTTATGATGCTTTGAGACAAATTTTTACACATGAAATCCAAAGAAAACCTACGGAATTAGATCTTTTCAGTATATTAATGGTTAACTAGATCTGGTCCATATCTAACAAAGGTTTAGCGTTAGGCTAAAACATTTGTGAGGGTGTGTTTCAGGGCTTGACTCAAATGTCAAGGTTACACTTTCAATACAAAGAATTAGAGACAAAAAATGCGTGGACCTATTCTGGGAGGAAGATCAGGGTGAAAAGCATGCTCCAAAAGGTCAAAGACATCAACCACATATTGCACCAAAATGACATGCCAGACCTGCTGGTTATGTTCAAAGCACAGATGTGATCACGAGATAATCAGCAGCTGATGCAATCAACATTCCCAAAGACCTTAATCAGACATATAGGTATTACTTTATGCACCTAAGGTCTTAATTATTTATTTCTATTGATCCAATTTCTCCATTTTTTCAAATGGTTTTAGGTGTACACCAGTCAGAAGGTCCTAGATGTTCTTTGGAGCATGCATCCAGTCCCTTAGCTTACAAGCATGTTAGCTTCCCTAGTAGCAGATGAATCGTCGCCGAAAACTAATATTTTGGGCTCTTTATGGAATTCTTTTGGTCTTTTTAGATGCAAAACATGCTGAAAACTACAAACCACTTAGTGAAGCCTGACCATACAGCTCTGACACACCACCAAACACCATGGATTACAAGCTAGCAGGCCGTGGAAGAACTATCTAAGCTCTGCACTGCACCATCACACCAGCTCCAGCATCTCCACACCACTGAACCTCCAACATAAAACAAACAGTCGGTGTGAACGCAAGCCAGCATGCCTCCTTCTAACTGCACCGTACGAGAGATAAAAGGTCATAAATTCCAAGATACCTCAGCAACAGCTTCTCAGCTCAGCCCGGGGAGGTCTCTCAGTCAACTGGATGAAGGGAGGAGATGAGGAGGACGAGTTACGCCTCATACGTAAAAACACAATCCGAGCTACGCATCTTGCGTGGCGCATGCGCTATTTTGTTAAAATCTCGTGGAAATTTTTTGCCTCAGCATGGGGTTTTTGACCTCTAGCTTGGAGCAGTTTTCTAATTCATGTAGATACTCATTGGAGTACTAGAACAAAAAAATATGTAATATATGCCTGTATATAGGTAATTTTCCCTATATAGGACTTTTCCCTATATAGACTTTTCCCATAAATATATATAAGCTCTTTTCATAATGAAATATCCTTCATGATGTTTTGGCTCTTCTCATAATGATGTACAGGCTCTGTTTGTAATGATATATAGGCTCTTTTCTTAATGGTATATTGGCTTTTTATTAATGATATATTGGCTCTTATAATATTATAATAATATATCAAAATCAGCCTGTCATAATGAGTCTTAAATTGATATATAGACTGTATTCATAATGATATATGGGCTCTTTTCAAAATGATATATGGGCTCTTTTCAAAATGATAGATATGTGCTTACAATTATATAAATGCTCTGTTCCCAATGATATATAGGCTCTTCTCCCAATGATATATAGGCTCCTCTCCCAATGATATATAGGCTCCTCTCCCAATGTAGGCTCCTCTCCCAATGATAAATAGACTCCTGTCCCAATTATATATATCCATTTTTATGAGCTCTTTTCATAATGATATACAGTATGTGCTCTTTTCATATTGATATATTGGCTCTTTTCATAATGATACACAGTATATCCTATTTTCATAATGATACAGGCGTTCATGCGTTTAATTAATGCTGTTATTTGTGATGACATTACTGTTTTTACACAATACCTGACGTAATCATAAAGGGATCCATACCCTATACATAACTTGCTGATCAAAATTCCGCCCATAGCAGAGCACTTCTTCTGACTCTTTTCATTCATCATGCTGCGTTTTACAACTGATCCCTGGAGGGTGGAGGTAATAATGGTACATGCAACAATATGTCAAACAAATAGTTTTTTGCTATTCAGCCATACTGGACAACCAATGCACTGTACAGGGCTCAAATTGCACACATTTTCTGAATTCAGAAATGACAAATGCTCACAATTGTTCTTGAAATTAAGAGTACCTAATGGTAGCCACCACACAATTCTAATGGCCTTATACTATAATAGTACAAAAATGGTAAAGACAGCAAGATTACACAAAATGACACAGCATGATTCAAGTTTGCATCCCTGTTGGAAATAGTGTCACTACATCAAAATGTAGGTGTTCTGTTAAATGAAGAGCTCCAGTTTTCATTTCACATTAACAGTCTCTTCTAGATTTATGGGAACCTTCTTTGTAATATCAAGAGAATTTGTTCCTTCTTGACGTCATTGGCGTCACTCAGTTGTCATTTCAAAACTGCTGTAACTTGCTCCTAGCTGGCCTTCCCCCGAAAACCACCGACCTCTACAGCTGGTTTAGAATGCAACAGCGCATCTGGTCTTCAATACAAAAAAGTTTTACACACCAATCCACAACTGAAGACCCATAACTGGCTTCCTGTGGTGCTCACAGATTTAAAACGGGTGCAATGAACTTCTCCTGACCATCAGAACTGCTGAGACCCTCACTGTCTTCAAACAGAAACTGAAGACCAGACCTCTTCACTGTGCACAATAGGTTCATGTCATAAACTAACTTAACTTAGACAACATTTGTTAACATTTGTCTCCTGTGTGTGTGTGTGTGTGGATTCTCCAACTCAGAGTGGCACACCTGCTTTATGT
>JBBPDE010000021.1:2680117-2694077 GCA_037974605.1 Nannopetersius ansorgii | reverse complement strand
ATATTGATCAGCCCCATTATCAGGATTACATAAAGATTTCTGCACATGGGCTATTTTTACTGCACCAATTCCATGCTCCCCTACTACACAAGGCTAGTCATTTATTACAAATCTTCACTTCAAATCATGTCTAGACTCTAAAATAGATAAAAGCTGTAGATATGGAACCGGAGAAAAAAGGATGAGTCATTCCAGCACAAGTTGGGCAACATGAAACCGGTTCCAGAACACGGTAGAAAGCGATCTAGTCCACAAAAAAGAGGGAAAAAAGCAGAACATTTAGACTCACACAAGCATGAAAAAAACTGCAGAAAAGGCATTAAGAAATCATGAGGTAAACGATGTCGAAAAACTGCTTCTGTGAAAAACAGCTGTCTATATTTAATCAAGGCGAATAAACAAGGTCTCATTTATAATTTAGATTTGCATGCATTAAACTGATAATTTTTAATCTTTGTATTAATATGCATGGATGATATTGTATAAATATGCAGCCTTATGCAAATACTGGGCATAATTTCTGTTTGCATTTCATTCTGATTCCCAGCTGTGGTTTGTTATTTTTCATTCAGGGCAATGCATTAAAACTCAAATATTAAGGCACAGCAATGGGGAGTATATAAATATTTCTCAATTTAAACTTGCTGAGCTCCAAAATTCATTAATAAATTAATACCAGAAGGTGGTCTACTTGTAGTACAAAAAGTTCAAAACAAGCATTTCCAGCCTCTCTTACTTTTTTTTTATTCTCTCTGTAGAATTAACCATCTTAGGTGTGCTTTTGCTCAATAAGATGATAAATTTTTTGTTTCAGTCATTTTGCTTTTTACTGAATAAAAGCTTTTGGTTGCCATCACTTGCTTTTTGGTCAATAAAGTAATTTTTGTTACTGTCAGTTGTTCTAGAAAGTGATTATTGTTACTGTCCGTTGCTTTTTTGTTCAAAAAAGTGATTTTGTTTTGTTGCTGTCAGTTGCTTTTTGGTCAATAAAGTGATTTCTGTTGCTAGTAGTTGTTCTAGAAAGTGATTTTTTGTTGCTGTCACTTTGCTTTTTGCTCAAAAAAGTGATTTTATATATGCTGTTGAAAAGTGACTTTTTGATGTTCTCAGTTACTTTTTCCTCAAAAAAGAGATTTTTGTAGCTGTCACTTTGCTTTTTTTCTCAATAAAGCGATTTTTTGCGATTTTCAGTTGCTCAAGAAGGCCATTTTTATTACTGCTGTCTTTATCAAAAATTCTTTTAACATTGTTTTTCTAAATTTGACTTTACAGGAACCCCCCAGACCTTAAAAGAGACTGAAATATCGGCGGATGCGTTTGTTTACCGAGAGTTATATGGTGTCTGGTGTTTAAAATAAGACAAAATTAAAAACAAACAACATTAATACAAAAACGTGACCAGAGTACTCTAGAGTCTCTGAACTGAACTGAGGTCGGTGTGAACTCTGCTTGCGAGCTCTCGTTGGGCTCTTTTGGGTGTCTGGAGATGTGAAGTGGTCTGAATAAGGTCCTGTGTCTTTAAGAGAGGAACCCTCTGCTGGAGCACAAACGCTCAACCCCCATCGAGTCACTGGAGCTGTCAATCACGGGCGGAGCTCTTTGATCTTCTCACTGCTGGGCCTGCTCCGGGGCTCAAAAGCACTATTTGTTGCTGCCGGGCTCCATTACTTTCAAGTTGTGGAGGTCCTCTTACAGCACAACAACTTTTCTCTCTCCCTCTCTGTCTCTCTCTCCCCTCCTCCTCCTCCTCCTCCTCCTCTACCGCCTCACATCCACTCTCGAGCTCTTCTTAAAGAACAAGAAGCCAAAGTTTTGTGTGCGTGTGTGTGTGTGTATGTGTATGAGAGAGAGAGAGAGTGTGTGTGTCTGTGTTTGTCACAGGAAACGCACAGCGAATTTTTTCATTTTCTTTTTGTAACCAAGAGGCAAAAATGCCGCAGCTCAACAGCGGAGGGGGAGACGACCTGGGGGCTAACGACGAGATGATCTCCTTCAAAGACGAGGGCGAGCAGGACGAGAAGATCCAAGAGAGCGCCTTCACGGAGGGGGACCTGGCGGACCTCAAGTCGTCCCTCGTGAATGAGTCCGAGATCAATCAGAACTCAGGAGCAGCGGTAGGTACTCAGAGAGACAGAAAGTGAAGATACATGGAGACAGAGAGAGATACTTGGTGTTTCCTCGTGCCTCTTTTCGCAGTTTCTTCTCCTTTAATTGAAGAAAAGCCCCGATAATAAAAGTGCCGTGCGTGTTTTTCTATTCTGCTGTGGATGCGTGCAGGTGGCCAGAAGAGGACAGCAGGACGAGCAGAGGGTTTACGCAGAGAAACACAGAGAACATCTTGACGAAGGTGAGTGCACCTTAAACTTAGTCTTATAATGAATTGATTAGTGGTCGCGTTTTCGTCACAGCGTACTTTTAGACGCTGTCTAACTTTTTTCTCTCTTGTCGTGGGGAAAACCAAAAAGGTCTGCCAGTCATAAACGCGTCAGCGGTTACTCAGTTTACTGTTGTTGTTTTGTCTCCCTTTTTTCCTTTTTTAATCTCTATGTGACTGTAAAAGTTATCCTGAAAAAAAATGCATGCCATCATTGAGTGTCTTCGGAGCCAGTGATTTCATGAAATCAGTGATGTACCTTTGATTGGGGTTGTGGTTGAAGAGTTGGGTAGTGGGTTTGTATCCCAGGGCTGCTGTCGGCACAACAGAGGGACCCTTAAGCATGGTACCATGCCCACACACTCATATGCTGCACCGCTGGGTGCTCACAGCTTCATTCGGGTCAATAGGTTAAATGCAGAGAAGAGTTTCATGCTGTTCACACTGTGCGGTGCTGTGGTGTGTTCATGGCCACTGTACACTTGTGTTGTTTTAGAACTGCTGTTAAATGAATCCCTGCGTCTCTGTGACAGCCTTTTCAACCTCGCCTGTCTCCCTCTTAGTCCCAAAGCATCAGGATGGAGGGACATACAAAGCACCAGCCTACTCTGGATACCCGTTTCTGATGCTGCCCGACCCGTACCTGCCCAACGGCCCGGTGTCTCCATCTGTAAGTCCCCCCTTTAAAACGCTCTGCGTTTTAATTTTCAAGATTGCACACATTTGCCTATAGCAGTGAAAATCAATTTAAGTCATTTTAAGTGTTTACGTTCTTGTCTGTTTCCTGCAGAAGTGCAAAATGCATTTCTCAAGCTGTGAACTGAAAAAATCGCTCTTAAAATTCACACAAGGTCTTTGATCGGATGCCTTGCTCTCAGAGCAGAGGGTCACCGTGTGCCGCTGTCATGTTTCATAAACTGCAAGAATGCTGCAGTGTAAATTATGTGTTAATGGCCTCCTGTTCATCTAAGTTGCTCCTCGTGTTCTCTGTTGATAATTAATGTGACCCTTCAAAAATGTGTGCATCTGTGTAGTTGTGTGTATTTGTTTGGTGGGGGGGGGGGGGGGTTGGGGGTGTATGGTTTGCGCCGGTCATGATGGGGGAGCATGGCAAACTGCAATTGGTGTCCCATTCAATGGTTTTGTTTTGAGTTTGATGAACATGGCGGGTGCTCGTAGATATCGAAGATAAGACACGTTTCCTTTATGACCTGTAGTTCTCATGCAAAGCTTACCTGTTCTAGGAAGAAAGCTGTCTGATAGTTATGCTTGTACGCCATTAGGAAACATTACATTCATTCGGCAGAGGCTTTTATCCAAAGTGACTAATTTGAGGACACGTCCAAGTTTCAGAGCAGTCTTACAACCAGAGCGGAGCTGAAGCTTTATGTAGGTTGTAGTGCAACAAGATGTCAGCTTAATCAAAAGAGCAAGTGTGATGGAGACCTCAAGAAATAAACATTAAGAAACATCACGGATCAGTGATAACAACTAAGTGTAATCTACATTAAGATCTACATACATTTTTTTAAATTCATGGTAAAATACTGTAGAGGAAAGTAAATATTTATTTGTTTGTTTATTAGTGGTCCTTGGCATTTTGGCTCATGTTGAAAAATGGCGTTGTCTGTCTACTGAAATCTACAGTTCTGCTTATGTTTGTGACATTATTCCGTATTTCCTTATCATTCCACTTGTCAAAGACAGGAATAATCCCATCCATATTTTAGAAAAATAACAGATGTGGTGCCGATGCTTGTGAGTCACAGCTGGAAACACGGCTGGTCACGATATCAGAATAGGAACCAGGTTTCATATCAGTCACTGTGCAAAAGAAAGTAACCCGTTCTCAGACTGCCAAGACGTTCAGCATTGTATCACCATAAAGCATTCCTAACTAGAGGGTGCCTGATTGTTTAACTTGTAGTTTATTTAACAAAATGGATTGTGTGGTTTTAATAGACTGCTATTGTTTTATGGTCTGCATTGTGAGACTTTTGGGGAAAGTACTAATGTATTGATGATAAATCTTGTTCATCCGACCAGCCAATATATGACTGTAGCCCTGTTGCTGATGGTTATTTTGAGTATTATTTATCATCAGGAGATTTGGAAGATGCTACTGTTTAAAGCAACAAAAAACTCTTTGATCGGTGCTATAGAGGAACCCGTTCTTGGTTCCCTAAAGAGCTTGTTAGTTCAAAGAATCTTTGAAATGTTCAAATGATATAAAGGTTTAAAGACTGCACAACCTTTGTTACATGGAGGTTCTTGGGACTTTAAGAAGCTTCTTTACTTTCTCATTTACAAAAAGACCTCTTTCAAGAATTTAAAGGTTCTTAGGAAATTGAAAGGGGTTCTCCCATCTCATAACACAAAGAATCACTTTTTGAGACCTTTATTTTGAAGAATGTAGATGTGTGTACAGTCTACAGCTCTAACAAATGTTGGAATTGTTTCACTTGTTATTTTATTGAACTTGCATTTTGCATTTGTTGATTTTGAATCATTCGTGTGATCAAGTAACCAAAAAATTAACTAATAAATCTGTAATCCAAAAATGAATCAGTGGGACTTTTGATAAGGACAGCATCTATTGTAATGAAAACCTTTACTGAACTTTCTGCCACAGGTGTCAGAAGTCTGACACATTGTGTCCTATATAAAAGTATGGATTAATTCACTGAGAAAGTTTTGACTTTGTTCAAAAAGAAGAAACTTTGAAAGCACAGAAAACTGTGAGAATTACACTCCCCCTTTCTTTCCCGGGTGGGCAATATTAGTGAAAGCTGTTGAGCTAGCAGTGCTTAACGCACATAGTGAACTTTGAGAATCAGCAGAGGAGATTTGTTTTGAATGGAGATCAGTAGAATTGACTCTACTTGGCATATTAAAGGAGAAAAATGGCCTGGAGCAGGACATTCGAGCGGTCATCCCTATTTAGTCTCCCTTGTTCACCATGGTTCTCTCCATATTATCCTCTCAGCCCTGTAAAGAGGTTTGTGTGTCCCGAGAAATGACTGGATTTGGAGAAACCAAATCCTGATTAAAAGTATGTGTGATTGTTTATTGGTCTATACTTCAGAATTCACTGATATTTGAAGATGCTTCCAAAGGGCTCTGATATGGGCGATTAGTGCACTAAGACGTAGCTTCTCTGTTGTCATAGGGACTGAACATTCTTGTCTTTGTCATGCAGAAAATAGGATTATTTAGATTTTACTAGTATTACTTGGGGATCCCCACATTATGTATGCATTTGCAGAAGAACTGTCCAAGCTGTGCTTGTCCTTCCCCCAGTTTATGGGATTCATTACTTCTGAAACGGTGGGCCCTTCGTCCCAAAAGCATGCACCCTTGTCTTGTATTGTGGTGCTGTTTTGACTCTGGCTTGT
The DNA here is from genome assembly GCA_037974605.1 of Nannopetersius ansorgii. Lineage (NCBI taxonomy): Eukaryota > Metazoa > Chordata > Actinopteri > Characiformes > Alestidae > Nannopetersius > Nannopetersius ansorgii. The sequence goes on along the minus strand of JBBPDE010000021.1, from coordinate 2,688,308 downwards.
TCAAGTAACCTTTCGTTTCTATGCTAACAATGCAAGTAACATTGGCTTAGGCAATGTAATCCATCTATAGAAGCTGTGGGCCTTGCGCTTTGCGCCTCTGACAGGCAGCGATAAGGAGCGGGTGCAGGATTACACCCTCTTTAAGAGAAGCATATTTGCGACCCCTGGGTGATTTGTTTCTGCCAGCAATTTAGTCTTGTCCGACAATGTAGGGCTTTAGTGTCACTCAAAACTTCAGATTAGAGAATTAAGTAGGCAGCCAAGTCTACTTAAAGTGTGAGATGCTGGCCTGCAGTATCTTCTGAATTATTCAGATGACAAAGAAGGCTAAGTTTCCCCATTTGTAATCCAGCCATGCAGTTTAAAATGATTATATGAGGTGCCCTGTCTTTGCGGTCTCAAGTAGAAACATTAATGGCTCACTCTTTGAAAATGACTGCCTGGAGTATCAGTATCTGTACATTTAAAAACAAATGATAATAAGTGGCTAGTCCCCTGTACTTTGAAGTGGTTTGATTAAAGAGCCCTCATAAAACAAAACTCTTCTCAGATCTTGAAATGTGTTTGGAAAATTTTCAGAACCTGTAATAGCCCTCCAGTACTTATAAAAACTGACGTTTATTTTTGTTTCTAACGAATGGCAGAATGAAGATATGTTTTTTTGTTTTGTTATTTTGGGCAGGTGATCATTGTCATGTCTCTTAAGATAGTGGTTCCAAAATTGATCCCAGAGACTTTTCATGATCAACAAGTGAAGAACACCTGAAAAAAGGCATTTCAAGTGTTAGGAAATAGGAAACCTTGTCCATCACTTAGATTTTCCTGCATGACACCACTGCTCTGTTCTTCATGTTTGCATGCTGAGAGTTTACATGCAGTGGGGGGTGGGATGTGGCACCCAGGTGACTCATTGACAAAGAGCGGCCAGCCTAATGGGAGGGGGCTAAATTGCTCTTGTTTACAAAGGCATGCTGGAAGAGCTGTCCCAGCACAGCTGCCGAATTCTCAGGGAGCAGTTAATAAACTACAGGAAGATGATCATTGAGGGGGAGGGTGGCAAGTGAGCAGGTCTAGTCATGCAAATACGCCCACAATTGGTGGTAGTCTGGATGTCCCAGAGTGTAAAGTATCACAGGAACCTGGACTAACAGCGTCGTTGTTTGCAGCAGGACATGAGCCGTGCTTTCCAAGCTGTTCTTGCAAACCGCATCGGATATAGGTGTGGTCATTGTCGGATTTTTCCTGTCTAAAGTGGTTAGATATGTTTCGTTTCACCCGAAGGTAGTGTCTAGCAGTCCAGAGATTTGTAATCCTGTTATGTTTCATCTCTGTCTGTTCTTTTCTCAGCTACTGTATCTTCTGCCATCAAAAGACTTTCACTGAGTGAGTCAGTCTGGCATATTTATAAAAATGCAGTAAAAATGAAAGAAAATCCCCCACCTCAAGGTAACCATGACTCCCCGATCATAACGCATTGATGTCAGCAGAGGCAGGATTGGTGACGCATGCATGTTCCTCAAAGCATAAGCTTTGTGCCATAAAAACGAAAAGTGAAATACCTGAAAATGTCAATATATGAATGTTCAAAGGCTCTCTGAGTCACAGCAAAATGTTTTGCAGCCCTAAATGTAGTGTGCTAGCATGACATCTGCCTCGAACGTGAATGACTTGGGACACTGCAGAGGATTGACAAAGACATAAAGGCCAGAGCACAGCTAGTTTGCTTTCACCCAGGTGTGCGCAGGACCCTCCTGCCACATATGGTAGGTGTCACAGTGACACATCTTAGTAACCACTCCAAAACCAGTTTTGAAAAGGGCAGTGGGGGATGAGGCGAGGAAAGGAGAAGGTGAGAAAGTACTGTTTAGAGGTGTTACGGTCATCCTGGTTACTGTTATCTTCTTTGTAGTGATCACACCTTCTCTGTCTAACAGTCCTGACATTTTTTTTGTTCCCAGTTCAACAAGGAATCACTGCAAAATATAGTATCCTGAAAAGTTTCAGCAGGTCTCTAAGACATAGTGACATGTTCCACCTAAACACCCCCATCGAGCATTTAACTGTTATAAAGAACACTTAAAACACTGGGGTCTGGTAAAAACCCTGAGATCATGTAAATTCTGTACTTGCTTACTTGTCTCATATCATCCACGACTGTGCCCTCTTTCTGAAAGCGCTGGGTGCTGCTCAGTGTGATCTTCAGAAAGATCTAATCATGCTCCATGATAGGAGAGAGCATTTCAACCAACTACACTTCTGCTGTTAAAGACAAAAACAAACTTTTTTCATAAGAGAGGTTACCAAGACTCAAGACTTGAGATGTTTGCTACATTTGTTGGCATGTTTACCCCCTAGGTCTTACGCAAATGACTATGGCGGATGGAAATTGAGGCTTTTTGGACCTTTTATCAGATCTTTATGACCTGCTTGTGTTTGTTTCTCATCATTTACCACAACACTTGTGTTGAGAATCGCTTAGTACTTACATCTCTGTCTCTTTAGTTTGACGGTGCCTATTAGCCGGAATTTCATACAATCACATGGATGGTGCTGCCGTATTGCCATTAAAAGGATATCTGAGCCACCCGTAAGCACGTTATGTGGGCTGCACATGTCTAGCTTGGTCAAGCCCCTTTCATTAGACCAGCTTGATGATTGTATGTAGCTGTTTCTAAAGTTACGTCATGTGTTGTGTTGCCTTGCGGAGAGTAAAATCTGTCACAAGCTCTTATAAAATCCTCAAGCCCGGTAAGCCGTGCTGTTGGGCATCTTATGCTTCAGCGGTAGCTCTGTGTTCATATGCGAAGCATGCTTTTTGTGCCCTATGTACATGTGTGCTTCCATATGTGTGTGTGAGCGAGGCTCTTGGGAGCGAACCCAGCTGTGGCAGTCGGCTAGGCCTGTTGGGTAGATGGGTATCAGATGGGAGTGGGATTAGGCTGCTGTGATCACACCCACGTGGGCCTGCCCCATGCGGCTGGGGAGGCTCCAGTGGGTCTGGGCCTGCACTAATTCGGGGTGTGGGGGGCGTTGGCTGACCCCAGCAGCGGGAAGTGGGACAACTTCTCCATATGTCCCATGTAGATCTGTCTTTTTTTTTTTCTCTCTCTTTTTCTTTCGTTCTCTTCCCTTTTCTGTATAACCTTACCACACTACTGCCAGCCCGCTTGAAAATCTAGTCCAGTGTGCAGATTGGCTCAACAACTGAATCCAACTTAAAGGGCCCATATCATTGAAAGGCAAATTTTCTATTATTGATTTTTAAATTGATTTAAAAACTTTAAACCACTCTGTATGCATTGTCAAAAATTCAAAACATACCATTCACTCCTCTATCCGAAGGGGCCACACTGTGAAAACCGCCCACTTTGCATTTATTGCTTCTGTGCTATTACAAAAATTAAAACATTTATATGCATCCATTTACGCCAGTTCAGTCCCACCCTTTCACAGTGATGAGGAGTGTTTCAGCCTGGCATGCATTTCGAATGACACATAATACATGCACTCATTCAAAACAGAAGTCATGTGAAAGTAAATTCTGACCATTTTTGGTCCACAACCCCATGGAATACAAGCAAAATTTAATATATGGACCCTTTGAAGTATTGCTGTGCATTTATTCATGTGTGCTTGTGTTCGCTGGCTTAAGTTTTTCAGAATCTGACTTTATGGATCAGCGAGAAATATGTCAACAGATAAATCTTTGGTAACCTCTGAAATCATCTGTGATGGTAATTCATCTCCGTCCAAAAAACAATCATTCTCTTTTCCAGATGAAGCTACAGCATGAAGTTGTTGGTCTGTATGGAGGGCCTGTTGTGTTCTTTTCTATTACTGGATCCAGTAAAGGGGCTTCAGTGGCTTGTAGGCAGCGTCAAGATTGATGTCTCTGAAAATAATTAGAAAAGACTCCACACTTTGCAAAACCACATTTGTAGTCCAACGGTCTTTGGCTGCTTCAGCTTCTAAATGTTGCTGAATGTGTGATCGAGTGATGAACTTTGCTTGCAGTTACCCAGAGCTCGTCTTATCATCCATTGCCTGCATGGACTACTGTTTATAGCATGGCAATACATGAAGGCCTGCAACAAATACAAATGCCACCTTTGTGCAGTTTTGAGTCACAGTAAATCCCACCGCATAATCTGAAGATAAGAGCAGGTGTGAGAAGTAGAGGTGCATTGCTGCTGAATGCGGAAGCTTTTGCATCTTCCCCCAACCTTTTTTATAGTTAATCTGAAAACACCCGCTACTTAACACAACTTTGCCACAGAGTGGAGACTCTGTAAATAGCCCAATATATAACCCTACATAGTAATCTACCTGAGAACATCCAGAGCTTATTTTTGGTGGAAATGAACTGTTTGGAAAATGCCTTTTTTATCATGTTACATTAGCATCCCAACCAATGACAATAATAATAATAATAATAATAATAATAATAATAATAATAATAATAATAATAATAATAAATACATTTTATTAATAGAGCGCTTTAAGAGATACTCAAAGATGCTTGATGCAATTCCTGTGGATGTTTCTTTACATACAGAAATTCACTTGGCTCAGTGTAAAGCACTTTGGTCAAAAATAATGCAAGCCCACCTTTTAAGCACATTCAAGAATTTACTAATGAACTTCTTGTTAGATAACAAGTGATTTATTACGACGTGTTGTATTACGATATGTTATGATGTCATATCATGCAGTCAGGTTGTCTACCTAAGCACATCCCGTACATTTTTCAACTGGAAATGAAATGTTTGGAAAATGCTGGTGGTGTGCCACCACCAAGTCATTCGTCTAAAAGGAGGGGCATCCCACTTCTACTGCTCGCTTTCAAATGTTATGGAATGTGGTTTTCCATGTGGTTTTTGTACCCTTCTGATCGTCCGAGGCCAACTGGAAACCATTTTACTACCATAAATAGAGCTCTACTTGTGGGACCCAGTTTGAGGTCTTTTGTAGATTAAAAAAAAAGTAATAATAAAAATAGACACATTTTGGATGGCAAACAGTAAAGCAAGTAAAACACTCTCTCACTTCACCTTGGGATGGCTGCTGATCACCTGTGTGTATTTGCATTGAAGAGGTGAGGGGAGTGAGGGTTTGGTAAAACAACCACTTGGGGAAATCCCCAGAGCATTTTATTTGTACACTACTTGTGTGTTTGCAGGTTTAATGTAGTGCTTCTAGCCATAGCAGCAAAGCAACTCCCCTTTGGTCGGCTGTTTAAGTGTAATCGTTGAGTTACTATGTGTATGTGTGTGAGTATGTTTGTGTGTGTTTTCATTTCCATTCAGCTGTGATCAGCACACGTATGCATGCTGCCTGTATGAGCATTGTGGTAGCTGTGCCGCTGACATACATCTTACATCCTGTGTTCAGTGATATCAAGGCCAAGCCTTGCTGCTAGAGTAGAGTGAAGGTGAGGTGTAGTGTGGTTAGAGAGCAGTCTTGGTGCTTGTGCATGTGTATGTGAGTGTATGTGTGTGAATGTGAGCGTGTGTATATGTGGATTTTTGCAAATGCGGCGCATTCGCATACTTGGGAAAGATGGTGAGGGAGAAGGCAAAACTCTCTCTCTCTTATTTTCTCTCTCTCTCGCTGGCTCTTATCTGATGAGTGGAGTGGGGGGCAAACAGTGAGTGAGGCTCAGCGATGGCGGAAGGGAGTCAGCAGTAAACACTGAAGTCTGTAACCACATAAGCACACCTGGCACACCTCACTTTGAACGACTTCAAACAGTCAGAGGCAATCTCATCTGCACCTTTAACCATTTCACACCCACGCTGTCAAGGAACACCCACACAAAGCGCTGGTCAACGTCTCTTTTCTTCAGCACCACTGCACACTTCAGTACCAGTGCCCACCACCATCAAACCAGTCATATCTCTAACCAGTCAAAACGCGTTGAGCGCCTTTACGTGTCACGGTTTCAAAAGAGCTCCTGCGCCAGAAATGAATAAATGGCCATGAATGACCATTTTCCTTCCTAACTTCATCCCTTACAATGAAACGGTTGGCTTTTGTTACTATGTCTAAGATCATGAAAATAAGCCTTACCCTGCCATTTGTTGTGTTTCCATCAAAAAGTAGAAAAAAACTTCATAACATAAATGAACTACTTTAGACTTTAGGGGATAACCTACTTTAGACTGAACATACAAAGAATTAAATGGGTTGGATTTTGTTACAGCACATGACACCATATGAGAATTGTTTTTGTTTTTTTGGGGTTTTTTTTTTTCACTCAGTCAGACTAGGGACTCTTAAAGGGCCCATATTAGCACTGGAAAATAACCATGCCACATGGTCAACAAACTCAGGCTGTCTTTAACCATGTAATTCTATTCATATGTTTGCAATATATTGTTGTTAAACAGTATGACACTTAAACACATTGGTCCTAGTATTTTGTTAAATATTGTCTTGTCATGTGCTGTTGTGTTAGTCTCGTCTTTTCTTGCAATATCTCTCTTGCTCTTTTTGCACACTGTGTGTATTGACCTGTGTGCACCTATGTATTATGCAGCCCTGTAGTGTTCTTGTGTTGCACCGTGGTCCTGCAGTAACGTTGTTTTGGTTCACTGTGTACTGTGTAGGTTCCTGAATGACAATAAACCTCCTTGAACTGACTTATTATGCAAGCCTAATTGGCAATTGTCAAACCCAAACTTCCTGTTGCCAAAATGTCATCATCCAATAGATGCAATTAAATTGCTGGTTTCTAAACCAAAACTGCCAGAAGAAGTGCAAAGTAGCAACAGAAGGAAAGTTCTTCACCCAAGATGATGTGCTGCAGATGGCCCCGCACAAGCTACTGATGTCTGTTTGAATGGACATCATCCAAAGAGACAGCGGGGCTGTGGCTCCCTGTTGTTTTATGGGTGCTTCGCTTCATCTGCTTACAAAATATAAGTGAGATTTACAGTGGCTGTATGAAGAAGATTGAGCTCATAGTCCTCTCTGTGGTCACAGCCTCGAAGAAAACAGCAGAACATCATCCCTATCCTCTCCCAGGGCTTTCATTCTCATGTGCCATAACTTCACCACTATTAAACCAAATGTTCATTCAAGTCTGGAAAGGTTTCCTCTCATCGTTAATTAATTCCAAATCATGCTGCACCTGATTTTCTTTATATAAATATTAACGCAATGTTATGTCATTGCAGTCCCTACGTGATGAAAGGAAGCAAGGGAGTGATTCTGGTTTTTCGATATATGCAGCATGCCATAGAACAGAAATCGAACTTTGGGGATCATGCACCTCATAAAGGCCAGCTTGCCATACAAATGTCATATTGTTTGGTAAAAATGTTTGCCAGCTATTAACCAGAAACTACTTTGATACATTTCTGTTAGTTTTTTCATTATGAAATGCTTTCAGTGTGTGAAGGGCAGCTGGTGGGTTCAGACTATATAAAAAAAGAAGTGCTATCTAAAGTATTGCAGTATTTTCAATAAAGGGATCTACAAACAGTGTCCCTGACAACATGAGAGATGCAGGGTCAAGGTGTTGTACATGTATGTCCAGCTAATTCTCTCTGCTCCAATCTGTGTATGTGAAATGAGTCAGTTTGCTGCTGAAGATTGTTGATAGAGTTTGTGGAGATGTGAGGTTGGATGGCTAAGCTTTGGTTAAACATCGTTGGGTTTATAGCTCTGTTCTGTTGTTGGGTTTGTATGAGTACAGTTGTCAGATCTTGTGGTTTACCATGGAAAAGAGAGAGAGCAGACAGGGCTCTGTCTGTTACCTGAGAAACAAAGCAACGGTGCTATCAGGGGCAGCAAGATGGAAAGTTTCTAGCTCACCACCGCGATTTCTCTAGTGAATTCACCTGTGTTTTTGTTCCCTCAAAGTAGTATTGATCTTTACTTCTAGGTTCAAAAGTCCAATATCTGAGCATAATGTCATTATGTGGAGGATGGATGGAGTTTTCAAGCATTGTAAAAATAATCAAATTGTGAGATTTTTGGTATGATATTTGAGAAATTGTAATGTGTATGTATAGAAAAGAATAACACTTTAATAATATTAGCATGGTGTTGCTTTTTAGCCTGTAATGAAAGAATAGACAAAAAATTCCAGGTGGTTTTTCTCAATGCAATGTATTTACATTTACATTTACATTTACGGCATTTAGCTGACGCTCTTATCCAGAGCGACGTACATCAGTGCTTAAGA
>JBBPDE010000021.1:2661736-2673509 GCA_037974605.1 Nannopetersius ansorgii | reverse complement strand
CGGCTGCATTTTGGACTAATTGGAGCTTGTTTATTGCGGATGCAGGGCAGCCACCTAACAATGCATTACAATAGTCCAGTCTAGAGGTCATGAAAGCATGAACTAGCTTTTCTGCGTCAGATACGGACAGAATGCTCCTAAGCTTGGCTATATTTCTAATTATAGAAATATTTGAAAAGTCATTCATGGAAAAGGGTGTTGTGTTTAAAAATGTATCACATTAGCATCACTTTTAATGTCACAATTAAACAATACTTACAACACAAAAGTACAATGATCTTTTTTCAACTTTTGCAAAATTAAGTAATTTCTGAAAGAAAAATGTAGATGATTGTTAGAGATGCATTAATATAACAAGGCAATGACATAATAGGCTGATATCTAATATTCGATTAGCTATGTAGCATAGCAGCTATTGAACTGCTATGTTATGCAGTTACATTATACTGGTTGCTGCATACAGGCTCTCCATAACTGGTGCACATATAATAACATGCTTCTCTGTTTGAACCCAAGATACTGTGAGCCATGATCACTTTGTGTGACTGGTATCCAGATTTCTTTTGATAAGATTTTATCCCCATGCATTTACACTTGGTTGTCAAATGTGTCTCCAGTCAGTCAGACTGAAATCTGAGTATTAGCTGGCAAAATGCAGCTAGTCTGCAATAACCAATTGCCAATTCTTCTGTTCTATTCAAAAGAAAAGCAGAATTTTGCCCAAAGTCAATGTTTACAAGAAGACTGTTCAGAATAATTATCCTTCTGTGTCATCACCATTTTAAACCAGTAAAATGGCGAAAATGCTGTGAAGTTTAACTGAACAGGTGCTTTATTTGAACTGGGTCATCCAAAGTGGGCTACCAAATTAAACACGTAAGGTAAACTGAAAGAGCAGCGAAGCCTGTATTGATTGCCAGAGGGCTGTCTCTTCCATCTTGTCTGTAAGGGGTGCCGGTAGCTGGATTTGTCTTGATCAGACAGATTTGTGTGCACTGCAATAACATGGGACTCGAATGCATCTCATACCACCTCCTGAAAAGGTCTAATCATATGGATGTACAGTGTGTCTGTTTTTGATATGTCTACACCTTAATGTACATTGTGGTTTGGGCTTGTCCAGATGTGATCATGACACTCATGAAGTCAACAGGTGTAAACAATGTGAATGTCTTGAGTATTTCAAAAAGGTTTACCCCGGATTTCACTCTGGGACTCGGTGGTGAGCACATAACAGTCTTCAGTCTCTATTTTGTATCACATTTAAAAACTGATCATCTACCATTTTCTTCATATGATGTCAGGCTTTCTTTCACACTTGCCTCTAAATGAGAACAACATGTGCTTGTGAGACATGAGGAACATGGTTAGGAAATATACTAAGCATTCAGCTTTTTTTTTTTTTTCATGGAGCAGCCACAAGACAAAAGTTCTTCTGAGCAGCTTTTCTCTGGTTTAATTTGAACGATATCTGCAGCCACATCTAAAGGTATAGGGCTGTGATATTTGAGCTGGCCAAGTCAAATTGGAATCACAAGTGGATTAAAACCTTCCATGAGGTTCATCTCTAGGAAACTGCTGATGATGTCACGCACGTTGAAGTTTTTTCCCTGTATTAGTATCGCTACACAGGCGTCTCCGTTTTCACTTCTGATGGCTTCTCTCACCGTAAGTGATTTCAGAAACACACAGTGTGTCCTCATTTTTTACTAATTGCAAACAAGCCGATGCGTAGCCAGCTGTAACAGGCATCAGAAAACATTCCTATGCAAAATAATGAATCATATCTACATATATTACCAAGGTTTTATGCAAAGCACACCTGGTTAAATGACATATGGCACCCTCTGTATTTTATGGTTTATTCTTTTTCTATAAATGAAATTCAGAAAACAGAGCTAAAATGTGGAGCGAGATGTAGCTATGGATAGATATGCTACATATGCCATATTTAAATAAAAATAACATTAACTGGACGTTTAGGAAAGCCCTCCCTGTACCTCAGGGCCAGTGTGGCTGCAAGCTTTCACTCCACCCAATCAGGAGTGCACCGGATTCCACCTAGTCTCAGTCTTCAAAGAGCTGGTCAAGTGTGCTCCTGGTTGTTTGGAATGAAAATCAGCAGCCAAGCCAGAACTTGTGAATAAGATCTGACACCCCTGCTCAGCCAGCTTATAACTGACGTAGCAGAGTATGAAACTCTGTTCCAAGCGTGGTGTCCAGTGGCATTGCAGGTTTGACAGTGGTGCTACAGGTGACTTGGTTGAAGCACATAGTAGCTTTCACCCTCCCAGCTTTGTAGTATCATGCGGTACCAGGTAGCAGGTGGGAATTGCTCACAACTTAATCCAATTACTACACCTTTTTGAACTGTCGCCAACACATGACTGGACAGCTCAGCACGCTTGGAGGAGCTAATGCACTGTAACACATTGGCTGGTATTGTGTGATGTGGAGAGAGGGAGGGTCATTCAACCCACCCAGAGAGAACCTCCAACCTCAAAAATATAAATCACAAATAAGTGGATAGACAGTAGTGCTTTTATTATTCATTAAATATTGATAGATTTTCACAAATCACCTGACCTTGTAAGCCTAATTGTGTATAAGCATGTACTTTTGTATATATTTTTTTCTAGTGGGGACACTGAGATTTCAATTGTCATTTTAGTGAAGATCTTGTGAATGAAGTTGTCTTAAGATATGAGTGCCTGAAGTCCATCTTTAAGGTCACCTTGCTAAAGTTTGCTTTCCCCCCCCAGAGCCAATCTGTGAACTGCTGCTCATCTGAGACCTGTAGTGTTTCTGATGTTTACTTTTGACATAAGCAGGAGGTGTAATCTGGTGCAGATTTTAGATCAGGGCCCATAGTCTGCCAACTGCATGGTGCAGTAACCATGGGAACATCATGACTTCGTCCTGGTGCAGGAAAGGCCCAGCCCAGCAGGTGGGCTGCAAAACTACCCTTGGCAAGTAGAGGAGTGGGGGGGTCTCCGCCATAATCACTTGATCCAGAGGGGCAGAGTGAATTAATCAGAGGGAATAAATTACTACATGAAAGGGCTGCATTTCCCCTTCTATGCATGCGTTAAACTCTGTAGCTTTCTGATTTCCATCATCCTTTTCATACTGCAGTGATGTTACCATGGACATTTGGATAACACAACAGTAGTATTAATTGTTCTTCAGAGTGATTTTTTTTTTTTTCAAAATCGAACGCTACATCGGATTATGTAGCCTTCAGTAGCATTTTATTAATTTAATCAGGATTTGATGAATGACAAATGAATCTTGTGTCACCTTGAATAAATCAGGAGTCTCTTATCAAGTTGGATGCATCAGCTACCTGTGTTTGCATTTGTCTGGAAACAAGGAAAGATGGGCAAAGTAAGATCCACCAAATGCAGTTATTCAGAAATGTTTTATGTAGAATTATAATGGTATTGTAGTGTGTGGTATTATGTGTAGAATTATACAGGAATTCCAGTGTAATTTGGAAATTGCATCCTGGATCGAATGAAGCTGCTGTCCTGGCTGTATTCGGGGGAAAAAAAGCTTATAATGCAAGAACATTTCAGAATTAGGGCACTAAAAATGAGTTTTAGTTATTTTCAAAATTTCATTTTCCTTTCCAGAAATTTAAAATCAGTTGTCATGTCTTTGTCCCTTTATTTGCAGGTCACACAGTTTTAAAACTTTTTTCATTTTAATGGATTCAATATTTTAGCTCATTTTTAAATATAAAGATGCCACTGCCAGGAGTCCAAGAGAGCATAACGTGTTCATTAGAGTTCTCCTTCAAACCTGCTGAGCTGTGAAGTGACCCTATGTAGCAACAGTCTTAATAGATTTGGTGGTACCTTACGTGACTTGGATGAAGCATCTACTAGACTTCACTCATCCAGTAGAGTGTAACCAGGGAATCCTAGTTAGTGAGTAAGGGAACAAGAAAAACGATAAAATCTGGTAATAAATAAATGCATGCTAAATGATACCATTCCATAGACTGTGCATAGGGTACTGCCTCTTTAATTGTTAAAGGAAGAACTGATACTTGTATATTTGAATAAGTAAAATAGGCACTTACCATTATGAGTGATGAACATACATGACACTGGTGTTCATACCCTCTACTCCAATGTCGGTCTTCAGTTATAATAGTTGTGTGCACCGTGTTTTAAAAGATTGGAACTACTCAGGCCATTTAAAACTTGGTTTTATGCTTGAAGGTGTGCGCGCACGTGTGTGCGTGTGTGTGTGAGAACAGTCCATCTTCTTGGCAGGGTCTTTGATGTACCAGCCATTTAATAAAGAGACCCTCAAGTGGCTTGCAATGACACTCTTCTAAAAAGGGTCTCTGCCTCTCCCAGTCTTAAGCGCGCACACACACACACACACACACACACACACGTGCACACATGGATGCACTTACAAACTTCTCTTCCCAGAGACGTTACCACCAACAGCGCCAACTTGCCTCACCTCCACAGTTAGAGAGACCGCTCTCTTTCATCTGTGTGTGCCACACTTCCACAACGCCTTCATTATCATCATTATAGCTCCTGGCTGCGGAACATCTTTGGCAAGGTGTAGCAGATAAGCTTCCAAACACGGAATGAGCTTATATTCTGCCCAGGACTTTTTTCTCCATGACAATTATCCCATGTTATTAAAGATAACCTTGTTGTTCTCTCCTCTGCTTCCCTACATCTTATGTGGCACTTGCCTGGCTGGCCTGCCAAGGCATATTGAATACCTTCATCTTTAGAAGGGCTTTAGTGTATTACGCTTGATGTACTTTCCTTAATTTTTTGTTGACTACCATAAAAAGCATTGTTTACTGAATTACAGAACAGAATGAAATGCATTTCTTTCAAAATAAGGCCAAAGTGTTAATCCATCTTAATTTATGAAAATTGGTCTTCACCTACTATCGTTTAAAACCCATCTCATTTACCTTGATTTTGTTACATTACTTATTTTACGCTTAATATAGAGCATGCTAATTCACTCTTATAGCGAAGAATAAAGAATATAGCCAAGTTCCATTCGATGACTTGATATTCACATACATTTTTATTAATAAAGGTAAACTATAATCAGTTGTTAATTAGATTTTGCACTTAATTTAGTTCAAAATTTGTCATCCGTTGAATTGTTGGCTTTTTGCACAAATTAAGAGAAATAAAGTAATTAGCTATAAAGGGATGGTGGCCTAGCCTGGTATGTAAAACAGGGGGCAATACATGTCCAGCATGCAAACTGATGGAGCCAGTTGGAAATATGAATGATTTAAGACCAGGTGGAAATCCCACCAGACAGAATTCTCATGGAATAGTTTAACATTTATGATTATTACATTCGGAAATAATATGTTTGTTTAGTACATCTTAAACATTACTTAATTCTGTTAATATGAATTTTTTTTTGTTTGTTTTTTTTTAGTATTTATTACTTCTTGAGGAATGGGCAGTGATTAGATGGCAGTTTGCATGACAATAATGCATATTTGCTTTGCAGCGTTTTTTCTAATAATGTACTGATTCTCTCTTTTATGGTCCAAATCAGACCCTGATGAACACAATTCATTGTTTTTAGACCATTTTCATTTATTTTAATGTATGTGTGTCTTTTCCGGTAATGTTTTTCATGAAATAAAGTCAATGAAAGGCTAAAATAACCAGTAATAGTTTGATTAGTATAAACAATAGTTTCTGAAAAGCACTAATTTAGCAAACGCTCTTAAATCGCATGCCTTTAGATGCCATGACATTTATCATCTGTGCACTTAGTTTGTATGTTATGTGCAATCAGATTGCTTTGTTTCCAAGTACTATTGAATATAGATGAAGGGTTTTTTTTATGAACCATTAAGGTATTTCCCTCTGGGACAACGGCTGGTTTAAGAAATACCCAGCAAATTCAAACAACGCAATAAGCAGTGGTTTCAATATGACTCCTAGAGCGTTGTTTGAAATAGTTTATTTTCGATTATGACTGACGTTGATTGAAAAGTATTTTCCCAGCCCCTTTCCCCTTTGGTTTGTTTTTGGATCATTCTTTTCATATGTTGTGATGGTGATAAATTTTTTTTTTTTAATTCTGACACTTACCAGAAGTCTTAAGAGGTTTATGAGTGCTGAAAGTGCAACGTATCACCAGTTTCCATAAAATGTTTTCATACAAAACTAGAAATTACAGTATTGATAAACAATGTTTTCTTATAATGTATAATCTTTATTACCAATAGTATGATTTAAGCGCTACTTTAGTTTTACCAATTCGACCAGGCAGTAATGGATGGAGATGAACACTGTAAGAGTTTACGCTGGTTCGCTGTCATAGTACAAGCCTCATGTATTGTGTTGATAACCATGAGGAGAGGGAAGTGTGTTTTTCTGTCGGATTTATGACATTTGCGGCACGGATTGTTTCCCAAAAATAATTTGTCATCATTTCGTTTCTCTCCGCGATGTAAACAAGGCTGTTAATCATATCTAAAATCACATGGGGGACCATTTATGGAGAGCACCAAACAACAGTTTTATGACTGATCTTTTGTTCATCTAATAAATTACTTTGATTATCCATTCAGTTAATTAGTTTTGTGTTTATACATAGCTTAACTATTTTCAAACCAAAGTATTACAATATAGTCATTGTTGAATTAACCACCAGTGCAGATTTTTTTTTTTGACAGTGGGTTGAAACAAAGGGACTTTCCTTTATTAGCCAGAATGCAGCACTTCCTAACAACTATTAGAGTAACTGTGAAAGATAGAGATTGGCGATATGACAAAGTTATCAAAGGGCACAGAAACACATTTTCACAATCCATGATTTTTTTTTAACTAAGTGTAGATGAAGTTTCCACCTATATCTTAACTAGATGTTTATTCTTAATAAAAAAAAAGTTGGTTGGCGTTCTTTAAGTACTTATGATGCTCAAAGAAAAACATATCAGTAAAATCTGTTATGACCTAATCAATAAAATCTTATTGCCTGTCTCTTGTTGGAGATTTATCTAGTGTCTGGTCCATCAGCAATAAGGTGTTAGTAGGATATATTTAGGGATAAAACACCATTGCCTCTTTAATTGTTTACCCTTATGCTTGTAAGATCTACCAGTATCGACTGCAGTATTAGATTATTAGTATTAGTTTTTTTTCTAAAGGTAGAAAACCAAACAGCAAAAAATTTGTTGTGCACCCATGATGAAAGTTGTCAGGATTTTTTTTTCCACCCAAAGGTCAAACAGTGTGGGCCACATGAATCGCACTAATACTTTATATAATACAGATTTGCCAATAATTTGCCAAGGATTTGGTCCTTAATAATTGACTTTTATTTTACAAATAAGTAGTGTAATGTAAATAAGATGTTAATGCCAAGATTACAATGAGATTAATCTATGCCCACCTCTACAAATAAGTTATTTGTAAAATCAAAGTCAATAGATTATTTACACAATATGAATCGATTTAAGAGTGTCATTGAAACTGGAACAAATGCAAAAATACATAAGTGCATGCAATCAGCCAACTACTTACAGTTCATCTAGAAGGTCCGTTTTAGTATACATACATTCTAATTAACCAGGCAAGTTAAATCTAGTTTGTATGTTTTTCTTGCTGCTTGACTATGTAAGATGCTGCTGTTTGTTTTTTGAACAAAATGAAGTCATTAGCTACTGAGACATCAAAGGTCATCTTGACAAATCTTCATTTTGCCAAAAATTCCCCTCAGAACATATCAGTGGCTGGTGGTTCTGGTGGAGACTTGTGGGTGGAGAAGGAGAGTGGGATCAGGTGGGGGAGTGAAGGCAAAGATTGGTTTTAGTGTGTTTAAACATGCCTGCATTGTTATGTCTGCAGTACCTTTGATGTTTTCCAAACCTCCAACTAAACAGCGCTCATTTTCTCCATCTTGGAGATGGCGAATCATTTCCAGATTGCGGCGCGGTGCCAGAATTGTTGTCACTCACAATGTTCGAGAGCAGGCGAAGGCAAGAATGTATGCCGTCTAATTACCGGTGCATTTTTGAATCAGACATACCGACCTTTGCCAAATTTTACACCAGCACTTCAGCTACAGTATCTGATATGCACACGTGAGGATTTTTTTTTTAGGTCAGGAAGCAAACTCTTCCAGTGCAACTTCAAGTTTGATTTGCAGGTATTGAAGACAATTTGAAATGAAATTGACCTCAATTCTAATAAACCCACGCACATTTACCCTCAAGACAGCAGGAGTAGATACAGAGGTTTTAAAGACCACTGTGGAATTTTTTCTGATTTCACTTTCACTCAGACAGGAAATGGACTTTCTTCTCAGTTACAGTAATCCTAAGCACAAACAAATCAGCTTCTCACACAAATATCGTGCCGATTTTTTGGCAGCCGTTCATCTAAAACAGTTCGTTGAATTGGATGGAAAAAAAGACAAAGAAATAATGTGTTTTTTAGGACATTTTTACCAGCTGAATTCTTCATTTTCCCTACATTTTGTGCTACTTTTCTACAAGTCTGGTTCAGTACCTCATCCTCAGCTTTACCTTGTTGATTGAACAAGTGTGGGCAGCTTTGAAAGCTGATGACTAACTTTGTTCTCCCACAGACTGACTGATACACAGATACTCAAACCACACAACTGAAAACTAAGTAAGGGACTTAAAATGCTCTGACTGTCTGGTGTTAGTGTGTGAGTTATGGTGAGCCTGTCAGGAGACAATATTAGTCACAACCATCCATTCTGTGATAATAATATATCTGACATAAAAGAGAAAAGAAAACTTGGTAACACTTTATTTCAGTGAGAAATTGTAGTTGCTTTGAAGGTGAATGTAATATATTCTGTTATCTAACCTTATGTTTAGCCCTAAACTTGAAGCTAATCCTAACCTTACCCTTACCATGAACCTTAAATCTAATCCTTGCCCTAAACATTAAACTTCACCTCCCCCTAGACCTTTACTCGAAACTCCACTGAACCCTTAATTCTTAAGAAAAAATCTCATGATGAATTGACCAATGGAAATTGTTTCAAAATTTATTTTCATATATTTTCAGAAAATGTTTACATGTTTTTTGGCAAGGTTTTGTATTGATTGTGTAGGTGATTTATAGGAGAAAAACACGACAAGGTGTGACCTAAAACTGGGCTGCCACAATTACTCAATTATTCCATTAAGAACTAAAACATTGCATAACATTTACCACAAATGTATTATTCAATGATTTTTTTTTTACTGTTGAGTCAAGTCCATTTTAAATGTTAAGCCTGTTTTTGATTAGTTACTATTATAATTGATAGTTACAGGCCTAACATTTCCACAGGCCCTTGCGACCCTAGTAAACAAATCAGACAGAGGGGTGGTCATGAGAAGCTTTAGCACATTCAGCCACTTTAATGGCTCCATAAAAAAGAAAAAATCTATTCACTCAAAGTGATTGCTACCCATTCAAGTGGGGGTGTGCAAACAACTTGCGTGTGAAATGTATTCGCACTTAAATAGGAGATTAAAGACATGACTCTCAAAGCGTCTCTGTTCCCGAAAGGACCACTAATTTCCGCTTCAAAAAAGCTACTTACATTTTTATAACCAAAGAATACATTATGCTGCAAAAGTGTTTCATCTACATTGTAAGTGATCTGAAGGGCTAGCGGGTCATGGTGTTCCTTAGTGCAACAGAGCCATCATTAATTTGCCAGTGATCCGTCAAACGCTGGATTCTTGTTCAGACATCGGATAAAAGCAAACACACTCATGCAAATAGATTTCCTTCTATTACAAAACGAGAGAGCACGCCCCAAATCTAATTGGAATTTTGCTTTGATGCCATGGTGCCTGAAATATGACTGTCGCTTGTACATATGCTTACATGTGCGTATGCTTCTTTTGTTTCTTGTAACTACAGAAATGTAATCTTAAGTTGGGGGGGTAGTGAGGGGTGGAGCATGCTTAAACAGAAGGAGGTCGATAATGATATGTTAAAGAAATACGCTTATTTAATCTCAGCGAGGCTGTGTAAAGAAGAACTGAACATGGAAAACCACTTCAAAAACTGCTAATTACTTTAAGGAAGGGAAGGACGTCAAGAAACATCAGTATAAAATTGCGCAGCCATTATGTTTCACAGAAATAGTACTCAGCCCTCAATCCTTTGAACCAGCCCTCATTGGGCCCGTGTTGTCTGCCTACACCTTGAGCGACCTTGAGCTTTGGAAAAGCGCTATATAAATAAAAATTATTATTATTATTATTATTATTACACAGAGTGGCACACACTGACTGATATTTCGAAAAAGGCCATTAGTTGTTGCAATAGTTTTTATTTTCCAAATTTTATAAAGCTAGTTTAGTTTCTTTTCCCAAATTTGCCCCCCACCCTTGCATAGGTAGTTTCAAATATATGTAAACATGTTAATTAGTAAACACAAAATGTGTGGATGTGAAGAACATTTTTAAAGCGCAGAGAATCTTTAAGTCGCCCAGTAGGTGTTGGAATTACATTGTTAATGAACATTTACACCCTCCTTTTCTCTATCGCTCCCTATCTGTAGCTCTTAGAAGGGGTGGGACACTAAGTTAACAGCCTGTTTTGAATTCACTTCAAGTTACTGTGTTTGTGATGTCACAAAGAAGAGCACATTTGTGCATATTCATCCGACAGCAGTTTGGCCCATTCACACAAGGGTTGCAAATAGTGCTTCCGCTGGGAGTTTATGAATGAGGCACTGTACAGAACAGAGCTGGTTTACATGTGGTAGCCTACAACTATTCAGTCCTGATCTTAATAAAGTTATAAGGAGTGCCTTGGTGTGAGCTAGTTTAGAATAAGTCACAATACAGAGCACCCAATCCGAACTTTTTACACATATCAGCATAACTATAAGTACAGGTCCAGAGAAAGAAATAATCTGTAGGTTATGAACCCTTTTAAAATGCAGAATCTACACCAGGCTTTCCCGGGACCTGAATAACAAGAAGAAAAGAGTTGAGAAAGTCATTAGTTTGATCTTCTGGCTCTCTTCAGTGCATCATCTCGAAATCCCGGAGGGGCGGGGTTGGAGGGTTATGGGGCGACGTGATCAGGTGTGGATGGAGGGGAGAGTGGTGAAGGAGTGTTTTTAATGCATTCCAGTAGATGAGAAGAGACTGGCAGGGAATGATAAGACATTCACTTTGTAAAACAGCAGGGAGTCAAAGACTCCACACTTGCCATCCATTGCTGCCGACTTTGCAGAAAAAGAGAAGTTTTTCATGAATATGTACACACACTTGAAAAACAGCTCATCTGCCAGATTCCCAAATAAACATGCTTCTATTTCTCCAACCTTGTGATTCTCGAAATCTCTCACTCTGTGTCACACACACGCATAAGAGAGAGCAGCCAGAGTGTCCAAGAAATGTGCCCGGCTCCATTGTCATAACTGCTGCAACATATCGTGTGTCAAACAGCATGCTGTTAGCATTAGCAATAACTGGGACTCACATAAGTTATTGCAAGCCATTTGTAAACAGAAACATGAAAGCAATCAAGCCCCCATGCGGACTTTCTTGATCTTCAAAGGGCTATCGATCAAATGGAACCTTCTCGCATTGATTCCCTCAGCCAAAGATATTGGAGTAAAATGTATACAACATCCAGCACTCTCATGTTTTGCCTGAAGCCACACTGTTCAACTGACTCCTGTATTTTGTGTGTGTGTGTGTGTGTGTGTGTGTGTGTGTGTGTGTGTGTGTGTGTGTGTGTGTGTGTGTGTGTGTGTG
>JBBPDE010000021.1:2636732-2661636 GCA_037974605.1 Nannopetersius ansorgii | reverse complement strand
ACCTATGGTGAACATTACAGGCCTCTCTCGTCTTTTTAAGTGGGAGAACTTGCACAATTGGTGGCTGACTAAATACTTTTTTGCCTCACTGTACATATAATTTTCATATAAATTCATGAATGTGCTATATTTGTGACGTAGCTTTTTATGATACTACATAGCAACTACCCCTCTCTGTAAAAAAAAAACTGTAACTCATAGCCACTGCCTGTAAAAAACACTGACACATACAGGATCAAATGAAGTGAAGAACGTAACTCCAAGCTGCCTTCACAGCCCCATTTGGAATCAGTCTGGGGAGACACCTTAATAACTTCACATGACCGTTAAATACCATTCGCACCATTTATCCCCTCAAAACGTCTTTGTGTTTTTGCTTTTGTGTTCCAATGATCACATTGCCATTTGTTTGCTACATTTTCATACCATTTTTCTCTCTCGTTTCCTTCTCCTGTCCCCGATGACATTTTCTCAAACAATTAAAGGAGAAGTAGGCAACCATGATGGTTGCCTTTGATTTTCTGCATAGTCAGAGACGGTCACCTGGAGAAACGAGTGTTTCTGGACCCCCACCTCCGGAGCACTGAATCACCAAAGACATGTGATTCACACGGTCGCCTAGATGCTGAATGTTTGCTTGACTAACTCACAAGTTTATGCAATAATTTGAAGAGCATGATTGCTTTGCTAAACTCAAGAAGAGGAATGCCATCACCCTCAATTCTCTGGGATTTCATTGCAAACAAATATGTTAGTGTGGAGCTTCTAACCAGCAAGCGTCAGTCATGCCAAATTAATGGCTACTAGAAGTGGAGAGTTGAAATGTGAATAGGATAACTTCTAGTGCTAACCCTGACAGGATAAAAAGCCTGTCACATTGTTGGGCCAGGAGAACCTGATTATACTCACTTTCTCTAAATGGAAAGAAAATCGACTTCTGTCTCCCCATCACTCAATCAGGCATCTCTCAATCAGGGAGCCAAAGTAATACAGTTCCTTTCCAACTGAGCAGCAGTTTGAAGAAGCACACAATCTCCTCCATAGCTTTGGTAGCATTGTGCGTTTACACCATCTAAAACTGGGGAGAAACTGTCATTAAAAAAATCATTTTATACCAACACAAGCACTGATTTCGGGGACTGTTGTCTTTGCCACTGTCTTGGCTGATGTTAATCATTATATATCAGTCTTCATTGCATAGACATTGTCAGAGGGGCAGCCCTAAAACCAGCCTTGTGACATCATTATGTGATAGCTAGAACAATATGAAAAGGATGACATGGGCTACAACTTACAAAAGTCATTTTTGTCAGTAATTTTTTAAGCTTGGCTTGTAGGTTTTCCCTGTTTGGGAAAGTGGTCTTGTAGGACTGGAAATAGCAGCCTTAGGCATTGTCAAGATAGAGAGACATGCCTTGGAGGACAGTAGTAGCAATATAGGAAAAAGCTGTGCTACCCTGCTAAAGGCCTGGATACCCGTATAAGCGTTTCTGAAGTATAGACGATGGCCATGATACACCCAGAAAAACATATCCTCATATAGTTTATCATCCCACTAGTAGCTCTGTTTCAATACACTGCATTTGAAGTTACACCAAAAGTTAGCATGGAGTGCAGTGGCAACGACACAGAGGCACCGTCAGTCCCACAGGGAGCCTCCAGCATTCCAGCAATGCTTGAAGTAGTGCCTTGCCTCCCCACTGCACGAGCCACGCCACACACACATGGGAACACAAGCGCGCACACACACATGCACGCGAGCTGGAAGCAATTAGAGTGACAGTCACACACGAAGCGAACTCTGCTGCTCTGGCTGCTTCACAAGCACACACTTCTAATAATGCAGGGACTTATAAACTAGTCTGATCTACTAAACAGAGGAAAGTGACCTGCAGGGAGGAGGTCAAAGCAATACATCCGACTGAGCAAGAAGTAATGCCGTGAATTTATTTGATACCAATACATTCATTTACTTTCACAAGTCATCGTGTCACCTTTTACAGAGTAGACCTCTACTCATCCAGTTTTTCAGAGTGGTTATGCTTTTGGTCCAGCGACATTTTCAGGCAGATAACACTAATGCCTCACATTAGAGCACATGAACGTTTATGGATACACACTAGACAATGAATACTGACGTCTTATCTGGATCAACTGCTATAGGAGATATAGACGTTTATTTTGTTGAAATTACAGGAAAAAAATCATTCAAAACAACTTGATTTGGAAAAAAAGCAGAGACAATTTGATTTTCCATTAAATGGGCCATTCATTCCAGTGTTTAGATTTGCAATACTGTAGACAGACCATTGTCCCACTAATTTATGTAAGTCTTTACCATATAAATAATATTAAACGTCATAACAGTTTGTCTTTGCCGTTTGTATTCAATAGTGCAAGCCGCTATATTATGTCCAAGCTGTCAAGACTTGGTAGCCCCTAACTGTGACAGAAGTACCTTGCGCTCAGCATTACTCACGACTGCCTTGTAAAGGTGTTAAAGCGCCAAACCAGAAGTTAGAACTTTTTTTGAAAGACCCAGATGTGTATCTGTAAATGTGTTTTCTGCTTTCTTTTATTTGTGTATCTGTTTCACCCAACTGAAAGAAATGCAAGCATTTAATGATGTTTGTTGTAATGTTGAAGGGGGATTTCCACTCATTTTTCAAACTTTCCACATAATTCTCAGAATTATTCTCGTATAAAAAACTTTACGCAGTTCAGAGTGGCTTGATGTCAAATGTTGAAATGTTCCATACTAGCGAAACATACTGAACTACAATTGTTGACAGTGGCGGAACCAGGAACCAGACGCCCAATGCGCCTAAAAGCTGGTCCACAAAATGGTTAAAGGTACCCAATAAAACAGCAGTAATTTTAGATAGCCAACGAAACATCAATAATATTAGATCCCAAATAAAATAGCAATAATTTGCCTTTAGAACTTGGGCCGATTCATGACTGCTGTGATGAAATTCCGAACATCAGAACACTCAATGATTTTGACCTCAGTGACTGAATAATGTAGAAAACACTGTGAAAATACCCTTTAACATGTTATTGCAAAGCTAAGAACAGTAGAAAATTATTCTTGTTGAGCAGAGTGGACAGGCCAGTAATGTCCTGTTGTGAAATGACAACTGCTTAGCGTTCAATGATGACTAGCCAAGTCTACCTATCCTCCAAGGCTGAAGTTATGTTGTGAGGCAGGTATTGTCTTTCCCATTTGTGTGGCCCAGAAGGCAGGGCGAGAATACGGCCCCCCTCCTTTTTTTTCAGTGCAGAGCATGTCACGAGAGCCACAGCTGGAATTCCCCCCACTGAACTTCTGCAGGGGCGTCTAGACTGTAGTGACCATCCCTTGGGCTCTCTGACTCACCTGTAATGAGAGAGTGTGGGCCATCTCTCCTTCGCTGTGTATGGGGATGTTAAGGGACGGTTCTTGTTGTGGGCATATCAATAGTTAAACTATTAAACTAGCATTGACCTATTCATAGTTTTGCCTCTCATCGTTGATTGCACTGTTGGGATACATTTGATTCATTGAGAAAGCGAGGTTTGCATTTAAATGATGTGCAACCATTTCAGAGTGTACTGGCTTTTCTTTGTCTTAGTGTTTATCTGCCTCTTTCACTTTCTCACTTCTGTGCATCTCGTCTTGTTGAAACGTGTGCACTCGGGTGTTTGTGTGCGAGCAGTCACTTGCGACCAGGCTCACCAACTGTGACCCGGTGCGCTTACAGGATGAGACTGTGCAATGTGTTTGCAGTCAACACAGTCATTACCGTATTGACAGCACATGAAGGTAAAGTACAGGGGAAATGAAAAAAAAAGTTTTTGAACTTTTGTACTGTACTGTTACTGTACTTTTGTACGTTTGTTTTACTGTATTCAGCCACGCAGCATCTGTCATATTGAGGGAGTTTTATTCTAGGACACTGTCCAGTCATCTCAAACTTGCAGGCACTTTCACTTTCTCTGTGTTTGGCTGATAATACATAATAGATAACATTTGTACATAAAGGTTATTTATATAATTTGAGGACCGTTCTACCTCAGCAGTTACCATTTTCAAGAATTTCCCTCTATCTGAATTAGAAAGCACCTTAGACACCTGATACCACTGAATAATTTCCTGGAAACGTTTTCTATATATCTATATATATATATATATATATAGTTTTCCTCTACAACACAACTTTGTTCATTTTCCATGAACTATCTTATATTGATATAGTAATGCTTGTCCTTAAAGTCTGCTTGTGGTTTTTTTATATTATATTTTTCATACCCAAAGATGTGAGGACAGAGCTTTTTTTGAGGTAGTGACACTGAACAGCTTTGTAGAGCAGGATGAAGACAGAGCAGGTTGACTCAGGTTGACAGAGTCCCGAAACTGGCCCGAAGCGTTGGCAAATTACAGTCATCATGTGGCATTCTTCTTCACAAACACAGGTTGCCTTCAGGTTACACTTTAGTGCTAGGTGCTCACTGCTGACAAATGACTTCCTTCTGAAAGACACAAGAGACCCCTTTTCAAGGAGATGAAACAACAAAACCGTTTCAGACAATTTAATCAAACCCGGTTTTCTTTGTGGTTCACTTAAATGCTTTAAAAAATGCTAATATTTTTGGTCAGGTTTGCTTGATTACAGAAAGGTGACAGTGATAGATCAGATCTCTTCTATGTTCATGCTTCGCTGTACAGTTGGACATTTTAAACATTTCAGTGATTTTGGGGGTTTTTTGGCGGGATTTCTCAGAATATCTGGATAATCAAAGTCAAAAGTGATAATTGTTCAGCATAACTCTCCTTTAACATAGACCTATTCTACAAGCTTGATTTGTGGTTTAAAGCAGGGGGATTCCACAAATGTGCCCAAATTTCTCCATAAATCACCCAATAACATGGAATTTAGTCATTCAGAGTGTTTTTGAAGTCAAATGCACCATTCATGAGAAACTTGCCAGGTCAGATTTGTTCACCGCAGGGGTCATAGGAAGTATTTTGTGCCTCCCTTGCAGAAAGTTGTTACATGAATAAAAATGGGATAGTTCTGAGATAAAGTATTCACTTTAAACATTTTTAAATTGATTCTCAGTGCATCTATTATTCACCGATTCAGTGAAAAATGTCTCTTTTTATTTTACCACATTGTTAAACGATGTCTAATAATAATAATGTGCTACAAAATTGGTTGTATATTAGGCCTATTAAAAATAGTGCTTTACTTCTGATTGATGATGTATAGAACTGTGCACAATTAAGGTGTGTAATTTACTTTTCATAAACTGAAGTGTGGGAAGAAGGAGGCTCCTTTTCTTCCTCAGCTACCTGACCTAGCTGAAAAGCGGCTGACCTCTGAGATTAACCGAACATAATAGCAGGTTCCCAGCCTGCTAATGATGCCCTTAGTGGTTCAAGACTCTTAGTTACCCCCCATTCTCATCCTTGTACCTCGCAGGCGTTCACAGGCATCAGTCCCAGGACCTCTCCAGCTTCTACTCCATCCCCCCAGGTGGAGTTGGTCAAATCACCCCGTCCATGAGCTGGTAAGTCAATGTTACATCTGTCTATTTCACTGACACATCCATCCATCCCATGGTACACCTTCAGTATAAGTGAACATATTCTCATGTTAATAGCAGTGCAGTCTGGCCTGAATCCGGCCCAGTTTCATGCATCATGTCACCAATTATATCATCCAGGTGTTGTTGGTATGTGTTCCAGAGCATTATATTATTTCTGTGAATGAAACATGCCATTATCCTGAATATTTCACAGAAAAAAACAGTACCATATACCTTTCAAGGTGTAAATTCAAAGCCTAGTAAGTATCAAGTGTGCTTGGTCTGAGTCTTGTCAGCGATCCCAGCAAAAGGAGCCTAAACCTAATCACAATTCGGACAAAGTCTGAGATTGTTCTTAATGTAAACATGAAATACAGCACATATCTCAGCACACATGCAGTGCTGTGGTACAACTGTTGATATCTCACAGTAACCCTATAGAGAATGTTAGATTATGAGGGAATAAAATATGATGATTTATATAAAGCGCAGAAATCGTGTTCATGGATACATTCTGAAGATTAAACAATATTTTTACAATTATATATATATAATAAACATTGATGTAACATTGACTTACCTGCTCATGGACGGGGTGATTTGACCAACTCCACCTGGGGGGAGAGGGTAGAATATCCATCCATCCATCCATTATCTACCCCTTATTCCTGCATTCAGGGTCGGGGGGGGGCTGGAGCCTATCCCAGCTACAACGGGCGAAGGCGGTGTGTGTGTGTATGCCCCTCTGCCTGAAGCCCAGTGAAAAGGTTTTATCAAATGACTGCACAATAAGATGGCCCTTGAATAATATGATGCATAAAAACTGCTTTCATTATTTGTAGTAGATAGTTGATTATAAAACTGTCTATTAGGAAGCTGAATCACCAGATCAGTTAAAGGGGAATTCCTTTCATCCCTCATTCAGAGTGGTTCAGTGTGAAACACATGGTTCTAAAGAAATGCACTATGCCAGAATAGTTCATGGCCATTTGAATCATTAAATGTCTTTCCATGCTACATGAATCACCAGAAGTTCTCACGCAAAAGACGGAAAAAAAGGTGTAACGAACAGTAATTATGTAGTGAAAACTACATTAAACACATTTATTTTACATCCTAGTGAGATCGGTGCTAATGAAGTTGTGTTCTTTTGCAAATGGACTTTTCATATCAATTTCAAGGCTGCAGTTCCTCAAATAATGTTCCTCAAAGTCCTTGACTTCAGTTCTGGAGTTTCTCTCCTGGAACAGGTTCATGACCTCACCTTAAAGGTTCAAAGCCTCTCCTTAAAGACTGAAAGGATGGTCTGGAAAGCACATTAATAAGCGATGAGTTAGAAATTAACGAGGAAGCTGACTTAACGTATTGGGATAACTCCCACCCTTTCACTTTGGGAAGAACCTAAATGAGTAAAAATGGAGACACCCATGGAAGCATCGTCAGTGACACTGGTTTGACTTTCAGGCATATCAACTGATCTTTAAAAAAAAAAAAAGGTTCATTTTCATTGAGTTGTAAGAGTAAAACCATGTTCTGAGCTCAGAAAAACTGAATGACATTTGGGACATATCCAGTGTAATGTGATTGCCTCACTAGCCAAAAAATGAGTGTAGTTTTCTTACCTAAAGCTCAAGATCTGGGAACGCTGAAGCACACTTGACCTTTTTGATTGGTTTAACTTACTGAACCTGTTCTGAAACACATAGAGTATTAGTTAGGTCAGTAGTCCATGTGGCTGCATTTAGCAGTGGGCAGTTCACCTCAGTCCTTATCTCACCCCCCTTCCTCACCCCAACCCCACAACATTCTGCAGGCAAAGTCAGCCTGTGTATCCACTGTCCTCGTGTGGCTTCAGGCAGCCCTACTCCTCCAGTCTTCCCAGCAGCTCCTCCTACTCCAGGTACAGTATTGCCTGAAACCGGCCTAGGGCTGAGGGATCAGCCAGCCCCACCTGCTGCCCAGCCTAGCTTGCCCAAGCTTCTGCAATGTCTGTGTTCAAGCTGCCTACATTTTATGACTATATTGAAGAATAGCTTCTAGATTTGTCCCAAAGAACATAGTAGTAAAACTTTAAAAACTTTAAACCAGAGTATCAGACAAGAGACAGACCTAGCCCAAGACCTAAATCCATTGTTTAATACTGAGACTATCCTTTTCTAACTATCCTTAGAAAACTAGTTCTACAAAGTGAGATACTATGTTCATCCGCTCAAATTCCCAAATCCTTTGGGTTTAGTTACCTATTCCTATCATTTAACAAGAAATCAGTTTCTACTGCTTGTCACCCAAATTTTGGCTAATTATTTTTAAGTGGAAGTTAAGTAAACCATTAGAAACTCAGACTCCAGCATTTTTCAGCCTCGTCATCTTCCGCTTGTAGCTCCTGCCCATTGGCTTCTGTTGTGAGTGTGTTGAGTTAAGAGTTTTAACCAAGTACTAAGGGTGCATTGATTATTTTAATAAAAAAAACAAAAACAAATTCCATTTAAATGACAGGAGTACAAATAAGTGCTGATTCGGGCTGTTTGTATACATCTGTGTGTACCTCAGCCAGAAATAACAATAAATTGTCTGATTTCTGATTGCAAATCATCCAGTTTAGATCTTGGTCAATTCTCTGTCAAACACAGGGAAACGTGTTGTGTTGTCAACCATATAATAAAGCATTTTTAGGCTGAAAAAATGCTGGAAAATAGACATTTTAATACGGAAGGTGACAATGTTTTGTTTCTGGACAAAACTCCTGAAAACAAGTACATCTTAAACCTGTTAGATGAAGAGTCCTGGAAAATGAGAAGCTGAAGAGTATTAGTGCAAGTAAACTGATTTTTGGACTGCTTGATGCTGTGTGTAAGCCCAATGCTTTGTGTGCGGTCAGCTCCACGCCTTGTCTTGAGATGGATGATGGGAGGAGGCATCCCCCGCACCCCGATCCTGCAGTTGCTACAGGGCTGCCAAGCGTCTGCAATCCATTGTTGTGGTTTTTCCCATTAGACATTGGCTCGATCGTGAAACTCTTCCTTTGAAACCCAAAACCAAATTTCTATGAACAAATCACATTAATATATTTACAAGAAGTAATAAATCCAAGCTGTGGAAAATAGGTTCTATTTGAATGTCAACAGATGACTGGCATGTTCTCTTGATGAAAGAGAAATAAAGAGGAGAATGAACAGTGGTTTTTTTTTTGTTGTTTTTTTTTTTGTTGTTTTTTTTTTTAATTAACACAAAGTAGGAAGATGAACCATAATTTATATGTCAAAGCCAAACTTCCAGTTGCAGTGGCGATTGCCATGTGCAATTCAGATGATACAAGTCTTTGCTATATATTATAAGTTTAATATCTAAAACAGTTCCCTGAGGCATAGCCCCTGTCTATTTGTGTTTGAGGGTATGTTTCACTTAGCAGCAATTTTCATTGTGCTTCTTTTGCAAAATCCGCCATGTACAATGCAAGCAGAGCGCCATCTGCTGTTCACAACAGAGTTTGTGGTTGAGCTTACAGCTTTAAACGTGTAAACCTGTCAAGCTATTAATGGGAAACTCAAGTGACATGTAGGAGTTACCTAGACATTACATTAATCTTTACTATCCTAGGCAAATAAGTCAATTAAAAAATTTTCTGAGTTTCCCTTCAGTAGCAGTATAGCACAGGTCCTACGCTCTTGTGGTGACTTTGCATGTGTGTTTTTTTTTTTTTTCTTCTTCAAGGTTCCCTCACTCTCTGATGTTGGGGCCATCTGGCATGCACCCTACTGGCATCCCACACCCAGCTATAGTGCCCCCCTCAGGCAAACAAGAGCATGATCAATACGACAGGAATATGTATGCGTAAGTACCTTTCAGAGCATTTAGTTACTATTCCTTAAGATTAAATATTAGCTGGCTGATGGACTACAGTTACACCACAAAGCTTTTTACTGATTAGATCACATGTATGAATTAAAGGAATCTAACCTGGGTGGAGGTAGCTCAGTGGGTAGGATATTTGCCTCCAGACCAAGAGGTCATGGGTTCGAATCCTACCTTGAGCACCACCACTGGGTCCCCTTAACCCCAAGTTGCTCCAGGGAGAGACTGCCCCCTGTAGTTAGGGAGTGGAAGTTGCTTTGAATTAAAGCATCTGATAAATGCCGTAAATGTAAAAGTTTTTCATGATATTTTTAAAGGCCCCACTATTCATCTTACTTACAGACACCCAAAATAACTACATTTTATAGAAATGGACACAAGTTTTATTTAGCTTTTAGCCTTTTCACTCACCCTTTCTTTGTAACAGCTTTTCAGTCATCGCAACCACTTACTTCCTCAACTTCTGACCTATGAAGGTAATGGTGAGAAATGTTCTGACCTGTTGAAGATGATGAGAAATGTTTGATGTTGTTTTTTTTTCTCCTGTGTTGCAGTAAGCCTCACCCTGAGTCAAAGAGAGAGAGAGAGCCCAAGAAGCCAGTGATCAAGAAGCCTCTGAATGCCTTTATGCTCTACATGAAGGAGATGAGGGCAAAAGTCATTGCAGAATGCACTTTGAAGGAGAGCGCAGCAATCAATCAGATCCTTGGACGCAGGGTGAGGAACCTCGAAACACATAGTGTGATCACTTAGAACTTATGCGCTTATATAATTCTGGGTTTTGTAGTGTTTTTCCTGCACATACAGTTTTTGTGATGAAGCTAGTCATATATTGCATGATAGTTGGTGTAATTAGCGTATAATAATCAAATGCGAAGCCTGTCTGACTTCACACTGAAAATATTGAAACAGTTCTTGACTGGTGCATGCAGTTTAATAAAAACAGCATGCAAGTCTATTGCAAATCTAATGTGACTGAAAAAAACATTGATTTTACTGAAGAATGCAGATCTGAAATCAGCATGAAAAACTGGTTTAGAAAAGTGTTTGTTTATTACAAAAAAATGTTGACCTGTTATCAGCACATGGTATTGATAGAAATATAGTTAAAGTATGATTAATATATCAATAAAATCATAGTGAATCACAGTTACTGCAATTACACGTGTAAACTGAAACCAAAACTTGTGTTGATTCAACACAAAAGTCTGTTAACACTAAAGTCTGTTATTGTAAACTACAAAGTTCACCTAAATGAATTTGATAAAACTGACAATTCGTGTTGAAATAAGGTTTTATTAATGTCAGTGCATTCAGTGTTGGTCCGTGTTGGGGCTTCAGTCTCTCGCTGATTTTTTTTTTTTCTGTTAACCGAACCCAAATTAGTGGAAACCGCAGGTATCCGCCGCATGTATTTTTAATTTTTTTTTTGCTTTCGTGATGTCCAGACTTCGTCTGCCATGCCCCCTAGTCCTTGTGCAGGTTGTTTCGGTTTGGCACCACGGTTACCAAGTCACCAATCAGGCACCTGAACGGAATGAACCTCCACTGTTCAGCGCTGCCCCAAACATAAACAACAAGGACAAGGGGGCGTGGCGCACGAGGCTCGGACGTCACAGTCAGCTGTTTTCAGAAGCAGGAGGTTTGAAAGCAGCCAATCCGAGAAAGTTGTTTATTTCTCCTTGCTGATGATTGGCTGTCCCCTGTGATGCTGCAGTCAAGAAAATCCCCCATAAACACTCCCCTTGAGTGTTTATATTTTTCATTTTGTTCTTCTGAAGCCTGTATTTTTATTACTGTAAATTAAATTAATTCTTTACTGCATTCACCTGCTTATAACAAAGAGAATGCCTGTGCAGTACTGTCTATACAGGGGTAACATCTGTGTTTACATTCTAGCAGTTCTGTTACAGCAGTTCAGTGTACACTGGACAGTACGAATTAAAAATTAAAGTGTTTTGGGAGCATATTTGGGACATTCTAAACTACAATTTTTATACAATTCACTCATAAATTTGCGTTTTTTGTTTGTTTTTGGGGTTTTTTTAGGTTTTTTTTCCCACTAAATGCGGGAGCTCATGGAGTGTAACCCCTGCGATTGTTGGGGGTTTGTTGTATACTGTCTTTGGCTCCAGTAAGAGACCGATTTTAGAGTGTGTGTTTGTCTGTCTTTTCCTTAGTGGCATGCTCTGACTCGTGAGGAGCAGGCTAAGTACTACGAGCTTGCCAGGAAAGAGCGGCAGCTCCACATGCAACTCTACCCCAGCTGGTCTGCCCGAGATAACTATGTGAGTCCACATGCATATTAAAGAGCTGTCTACGTCTTTGTCATTCAGTTGTGTGGTCCATACCTTCCAGGTCTGTCCAAGTTCATATGTTAAGCGTTTAACGCTTCATGCTTCATAATAATAACATTGGAGTTCTGACACCATGCTATGGTTTTGCCTTTTAAGCCAAGGGACGAGGAGGTGTTTGCATCCAGAATATGGAAAATGTCATGCACTCCCTAAACCTTTTTAACTTTCTTTTAATGGAAATTTCACCAGTTTTGTTAATTGCTGGGATGTAAACAAAGTCATTTAGACTTTTTAATATTTTTTTTCACTGGAGATAATGGACTGTTTATGTGAAATACTCAGGAACCAACACCAGGACATATTCTTTGGAATATAATCAGTATTTTACTTCCAACATCACACATAAAACTTTAAAAGGACAAGTTAATTTGGGTTATCTTTGGCCTTAATACTTCCTGCATGTACGCCTCCACCATGAATGAATTAAGATGCTTTTAGGCCAAAACCTTATGTCAAAACAGTCAGACACCATGTTTGTTATTATTTCTTGTAATAATTTCCTTTCAGAGGCATTAAATGCTTCTATCATCTGCTTCTTGCAATTGTGAACAATTCTGACTGGATACATTTCTCTATAACAGAGCTTTTCACATCAAATCAGTATGAATTATTTTATTAACATCTGCATGATTCATTTATATAGGAATTCAGCAAAATCAATAACATTTTCCCTTGAACTACTACTTGTGATGCAAAGAGCAATGCATTGGTAAAATCAATTAATGAAATGTGCCAAAAGTTTCTGATGCACAATGCTGCCTCTGCTGTTGCTGTCATTGGTGTAAATGGCAGGACAGATATAACAGTATAGATGCATAAGCATACACTCCTAAATTCAAATAATGAGTACTTTGTGTTTGATGTTAAAACATTTCTAACAAATTGAGTAACATTTTAGTAACAATAAGAGGTGACTGGAGAAGTCAAATACCTTCTTGTGCTTGCTCAAATGGTACTCCATGGCAAAAATAGACACATTAGAAGTGTTCTCATAAAAAACAGTGGAGACCTGAGTAAACCATACATGTGCATGTAGAATAACGAAGCTCAGTCATTTTGATGTCTTTTAAGAAACCTGTAGTATTTGAGGGCAAGTAACTATAGCCAAGCCAACTATTGAGCCAAGTTCTCTTACTCCTGTTTTTTTTACTTAACCACAGGATGCCTCTGTGATTAAACCAGTTAAGCTGCAGTCCACTTCTACTTGCCATTAGACAAAGTAATAATTTATAGGACAATATATTGATTTCCATCAGTCACAGAAGATCAAACTGCACCTTCAGTGCTCAAAAAATTGCCCTAAAGAGCCAAAAGTGTGTGTTTCATTATATTAAAATGGTACAGACCTGTTTCTCTCCGTAAATTGTACAGTATAGGTCGGTGGAAGCTAAAACTGGAAAAGCTTGAAAGTACTTTTCCCATTATGCTGTTCCACCATTTGCCCACCATTCATGATTATTTTTTTGCAGAATAATTAGCCTCATATGTTGTCATATATGGAATGTTAAAACATTATTACTACAAATATTGTAGCAAGACAGTAAAAAACCAACAAGGATCAACAAGACTACCACGTCATTTAAGCTATCTAAGCTCAATCAAAGACCAGCAAGAGTGGCTAATAAATTAAACTAATAAATCTCAGATTAGGATGTGAACTGAAGGAGCAGGGAGAGCCGATGTTGAGTTGCAGCAGTCTGTAGGACAGGGTCTTCTCTATAAGTTGCAGGAATGGGGTTTGTAGAATGAGGTTTGGAGAGAGGATCCATTTGCACTGCTAAAACGGATCTCAGAGCACCTAGTGAAGTGGTTTAAATGATCAAATTTCAAAATTCTGTGTTTTCTTTTTCCTAATATATTAAACTCAGCAAACAAATAGATGTGTGCACTAAAATTAGGAAAAAATGTAAGTTTGATCGCTATAGAGAACAAATTTTTTTTATTTAGAAAACCAATTTATCATACCATCTGACCCTTTTGCACACCAAGGACTGTGAGATGATATTTATTCATTTTTTTTAATATAACCATGATGGTCTATTGAAGATATGTTAGTACTAATCAGCCATTTCAAAGCCTCACTCTTACAGACACAGAGAGACGACGCTCACCACTCGTTGTTTATCTTCTGTGGTCTCTACCTCGATAGTCTTTGGGGTTTTGTGATGTAACTCCCTCTTTTTGAAAGACACCATCTTCCCGGCCGTCATAATTAACAGCAACTTAAACATGCGTCAGTGATTAGTTTGATAAGGTTATGATGTCTGAACTTCACGGCAACTAATGTCACAGGATGGTTGACAGTTGCACTTGTCAGGCTTAAACCAAGCACCTACCTGCCGTGTTACAAAACGAGGGGGAGAAAGTGTGACAGAGTTGCGGTCTAGCCTCAGTGTCATTTCACTGACATGCAAACAGGAAGCGCACAGCAGATTTTGGAAACATGGGGTGGAAGATAGCAGAAAGATGAGCTCCCACTTTCTCATGCTTTTCCTGTTAATTGAGTTCACCAACGTCTCTCACTGTACCGAGGCAAAACGATCTGACGCATTTAATAATGAATGCGCACTCACTTTGATTTGTAAAAGAATTTGATCAAAACTTTTTTAGGCCACAAACTATCATTTTGCACAAACACATACATACAGGATTATACAACAACTTATTGGTTGAGTATGAGCTACCTGTCGCAGTAACTCTCATTCTTCTGCGACTGATTGCTGTGTAACAACTGACTGTACTCCTAACTGCCTTCACTGTGATATTAAAACAACAAAACATTAAACAAACTGCAGTTCAGCAGAAATGTAAAAAATCAACAAACAAGATGGGTAGCAAAATACTTTATCTGACATTGAAACTGACATCAACAGTTTCATGGCTCTAGAAAAACCAAAGGCACATACAATAGGGGCTACTTTGCTTGACTTTTCTTTAACTGATTATGTTGTAAGAGTTGTTGTATAAAGAACAGCTTGGCTTCATCAAAACGACTTCTCTGTGTCCCCTTTCACACAGGGCAAAAAGAAAAGGAGGAAAAGAGAAAAGCAGCAGGATTCCACCACAGGTACGCCTATGCTTCATGGTAAATCAAACATTTTTTACCTTTTTTTAGGATCAAGTCAAAATTGACTGTCTAATACTCAGAAGTCACTTTTTATCTTCTTAGTTAATGCGCCAGGTCATACTTAGCATTTACCTCTTTTACTGTTACCTTGTAACAAAATCGAGGCCGTTTTGTCCATCTTGACATGTTCTGATTATTGGTTACTTTAGTGCAGGAAAATTCTGAACAATATGCTACACCTCTGTTTCCCTACCTCTCAATGCGGGAGAAAAAAAGTTTAAAAACAGTTTTTAGCACACACCAGTTAAGACACCCTCATAGAGACCCTCTGTAATGGTCAGAATCACTTCATGGTTTGCGTTACAACTACATGCTGATTGTAAGTCGCTCTGGATAAGAGCGTCAGCCAAATGCATACACTGTGCTAAATGAGCTTTTGCAGGGGGAATTCATATACATATTTTGTCTTTGGAGACGTTTTGTGCAATTAGTAGGCAAGAATTTTGTGCCATATGCACTGATCTTACTGTTAATTGGCTGTGACACCCTCAGCAAAAGGTCACAACTTGACTTGGATTTTAATGCCTTTCCATGTTTTCTGTCTGTTAACGCTCGACTTCTCTGCCCTTGCCTTCTTCTTCCTCCTTTTTCTCCCTTACTCTCTTCCTCCTGCTCCTTTTTCTTGCCTTCGTGTGCACGCATGCTGCCTTGTGCTCAGACCCCGGCTCCCCTAAGAAATGCCGAGCTCGCTTCGGCCTCAACCAACAAACGGACTGGTGTGGCCCCTGCAGGTGTGTACCTCTGCTCTCCGTCCGCCCATCTTTCAACTTCTGTCTTTCTGCTGTTGCGCTGCACAGCTCTGTATGCTCTCCTCGTACTAACACTGGATCACACAAGGCTAAACCAACAAACCCCGTGGAGTAAATCAATTATATAAGCGTTGTGGCTATTGGTAGGTTGTTTGGGATTTGCAGCCATCTCGGCAGGCCCATAAGATTAAAAGATCTAAATAAGAGGAATGCTCCAGTGCATTTCAATATCACCTGTACCTGCCACATGTGTACTGTACACATTATTTCCACAGGCAGCAGTTTCGACAGCTTTCCCGCAACAATCCACTTTCATCAGTTACAGTTGTCATTTGAATTAAATTTGCTATTCTTATGTCGTGTTGACCGAAAGTTTTGACTCTGGAAAAGTAAAATAAAATGCCACATCAACTGGGAATTCATATTTTGGGAAAGTTTGGAAGGTGTCCTCAACTCAGCATATGTTCTCCAAGTGTATCATGTTTGCTGGGATATGCATTGACATTACTACGCATTTTAATCAACTTTGTGCAACAGGTGCAGCAGATCGAGACCTAGTTGAAAAACACAGGACTGAATATGGCAGGATTAGAAGATGCTGACTATATTTAAAGATATTTATTCTACGTGCTCAGGCCTGAGATTGCTCTTAGGGAAGCCATCAATACTTTACTCACGGCTTTGTGAGCTTTAGCATCTTCAGTAGTAGTATTGCAAAGCCTGTCCTACATCTACGTGTCTCCCCTACGTTATGGAAATATACTTTCACACACAGGACGACGAGAGAAAGAAAGCAAGGCGCTTGTGGTTTAGAAAGCTCCAGTAAACCCCTTAGAGCAAATGACACCCAGAGCAGCTCTGTCAAAAACTGTTGCACTTTTGATGCCATTCACACCTACGCATCTACCCACAAACTCCATATCCAAACGCCCTCCCTGCGTCTGTCTCCTTTCTCGCTATCACATGCGGTCAAATCTGTTTGATGGCGCACACTCTTGATATTTTGGGGGTAGCAGTCATCGTGAGACGCGCCCATCTCTGCGGTGGCCGAAAGTGACTAACGTTCTTCTCTGATACGCTTTCATGCAGAGGAGAGGCACTGTTTGCTACTTTGATTTATGCAAAACTCTGAGGATGGCTGCAACAGCTGACGTGTTCTTTTTTTGTTGTTGTTGTTGTCAGTGAAATGAAAGTGTTTCCTGTTCTCCTCACTTTCACTACTGTGACTCTAATTTTAAAGCATAGCACCTTTTAGATGTAACACTATTCCTGAAGCACTTTGACTTTGAAACACCATCAAAGCACTTCTTTTAACAGACACGTACAACTAGTCTTTGGATAAACCACATTAAGGTCAATAGCCTGTACTGTTTTAAGAAAATGACTTAAATCCACTGGCAGGTGAAATGAATAACACAGATTACCCCAATACAGTGTTGGTGGTGGGATATATTAGACAGAAATTTAGCTCTTGAAAATGGGCAGGCATAAGAATCTGAGTGACTTTGACTGGAGCCAAGTTCTGATGGCTAGACTGGGGATGCAGTGGTTGGTGCCCACCGTAATTGGTTTAAGGAAGGACAAAAGGTGAATCGTGTCCTGGTCATGGGCTTCCAAGACTCATTGTTGTCACTTTTGCAAACATTTAGTACTCCATCCATCCATCCATTATCTACCCCTTATTCCTGCATTCAGGGTCGGGGGGGGGGCTGGAGCCTGGAGCCTATCCCAGCTATAATTTAGTACTCTTTTAGTACTCTATGCATCTAAATGTTGATCTAAATATTGATGCATATATGAGATATGGTCAAGGTTCTTGGAATTATCCTTGACTGCAACACACTATAATTGCCTAAGAACCAATGGAAAAAAATTAAACGTCATTTTATTGACGTTTACTGTCCTGAAATGTCTGGTGTCGGTCTATTAATGGAATGGAACAGCTCTTTTTTACTGTGCCAGTTTTTAGCAACAAAATGCAAGTCAGAACGCAAGAATCAGCTGGTGACTGCTTGAAAGCTATGGTACGTTCAGGTAGCCAGCATTGTGGTTTTGGTTTCACTAAACTTGTCAAAATTCATCTCAAGTGGAAGCAGTTTCAGATTTGAAACATGTAGAGTTTATCTGAACAAAGCAATCTGTATACAAAGCCAGCCTTGAAACCGACTAACAGACCTCTAAGGAAGTGGTGTGTTCTTGACAAAAAAAACAATATTAAAATGCCATATCATGTCCCACAAATATTCATTATAAGGATGTGTGCAAACTTTTGTATATAGAAGTAAAAATTGTATGTAGCAACTTTATGCGACTACTACTTTTTTTTTTAGGTTACAAGGATTCACTAATGGTTTTCATTTACAAGAATTTCCCTTTTATATTGCTTGAATATAGCTTAAAACAGAGACTATGTCCCTAGAAAGTTTCAGATATGAGACTCAGAATGTGGATCTTCTTTCCACAGGCTGCATGTCTACAATCAGCCTCATGTTTGGTACTTTACCATTTAAGATGATGAGTTTTTTTTTATAGCAAAACTGTTTTGGTGTTTTACTGTGTGAGAGCAAAAAAATATATCGGGCAGATTCGTTAACATTCAGTTGCCTCCATTCCAACTGTCCCGTTTGATCATGCATACTGTTTGTCCTTTAATTTGCTGTCTTCATTCTGAAAAGTGTACATGTTTGTGACGTTTTACATCCACGCTTTATTCACAGATAACTCTCTTGACTGTTCCTAGGAGGAAAAAGAAGTGCATTCGCTACCTTCAAGGAGGACGGTGCGCCAGTCCCCATTCTTCCGATGGAAGTGCTATAGACTCGCCCTCTTCTCCTGTCCGACACCTGCCACACCCTGCCTCCCCTTTACACTGCCCCTCGCCCTCCCCCACGTCACCAATCAGCAACCTCCACACACCGCAGAGCAGAAAACACCCAAACACTCTGCCCTCCCCACTCAAAGCCGGAAAACTCTCACTTGCTTTCAGCCGAGTTAAAACAGAGAGCATAGTCCATAGTCACCAGCAGGGTTGCCCTGTTCCACAGGCCCACTGACACCAGCACCAATCAGCCTCCACTCAAATCCCCTGTGCTCTTCATCCACCAAGACCTCCATCCACCAAAAAACAGCATTGAACACAGGCACTGGGCACCTACATACCCACCAGCAAGGCATAAGAGGAAAATCCCATGGCCTGTGTTATGTGCTGTTTTTAGGGGGGTTTTTTGTTTTGTTTTTTTTTAAAGGTGTTCCAGTGCTCCCTTCTTACAAGTGAGCACTAATCAGTGAAGGCACTTTTTGTTTTAGACCCCACAGGTGCAGTCCCAAGTAACTGGGCTGAAGTAAATCCGCCAGTCACACATGGACAGTTAGAAGTCTGAAAGAAGTTCAAAAACAATCGACAGCCAGTAAAACATTCTGCCATCTGGTAAATTTGCCCCAAAGTCCCTCCATCGGCCCGGTTTGACCTGTAAGACTTTCCTGGAAGACCAAATACGTACTATTTTAATTGTTGTAAATCTGTTTTTTTTATAGATATGGAGTTCTCTATATATAAGTAAACTTTTATATGTTTTTATGTAAAAAAAAAAAAAAAGGAAAAGGAAAGAAAAAATGGCTGTTTTCATAGTTCATCTGGTTTGCATACATTTAAAAAATCAATTTCTAAATAGATTTTGTTCTGTAGATCTAAACTAGTGTGTTGTACGTCTGTCGATCCAAACACCACAGTGTAAAGATGAAGTTATGTGCATGTCTTTCAGCATCAGTAATAGTAGTCAAAAAGGAAGAAAATGCTTCTGTTTGCTTTTCATGTCTGTGCGGTCAAATTGCTCTATAGGCAAGACAATCAGTATTCAATCAGTGAGTCTGTTCTGAGACAGGACAAAGTGTTAAAAGATCCCAGTTTCATGATGGAGAATTCATTTGTCAGAATTATGCCTGAAAAATTTTTTTTGCTACACTCAAACTGCTGTGCTTTTTCACCTCATTTCCAGCAGAGGGAGCTGTTCTACATATGTAACAAAAACGGTATTCATGACTGACGGTACTCGCTAAGTGAATTTAGACTTTTTTCTCTATTTTATACAAGGATTTGTGTTTCTTTGTTGGGATATTCATCATTTTGAGTACATTAAACTATTTTGAAAAAAAATTCTGGGGTCTATTCTTGCCTTATTTAGCCATGGCATGATCATCTAAAGTTCTTGATGGTACATTTAACATCTTTAGTACACTGAAGTATATCCAATGGCTACAGCAGGATCAGAGCTTCCTATCTGAAAATATACACTTGAAACTAAGCAAACTTAAGCTGTAGGTGGGATTAAGTGCAACAGATGGAGTTCGCTGTAGTTAGCACTAGTAACGTTTAGTAGATGGATGCCAACTATTCAATATAGTACCTTTTTCAATCAGATGAACTAAACATGTAAATACAATTTAGATAAATAAAAACAGTATAATAAAACATTGTCCATAAACTTCATTGTTAATCTGGGACAAGAATACTAACTTGAAATCCATGTTATCCCGTTTCCAAAGAAATGCTTTTAAGGGGCAAAAGCTGGCTGAATGTTGAGAAACAAACATTTTCAGTGAAGTTAGTTAACTGAGAGTAAATTCCACAAGAATCTGTTAACATAAAATATCTATTTTATGCACTGAACTGTCCTGCTCTCCCCTACACTATATCCTTACAACTGTATCAGCACAATAGCAGCTGTGGAAAAGTGGTTAAATATATGGATTTTACCACTAGGCCTGCTTTGAACATTAGACAGATATGTCCTAGATTTAGTACATTTCTATGCAAAACATACCTTGCAGCAAAAAAACCCATCACAATCCAACTCGTCCACTGGTGCTGTTTGAATTACAAAGTGGACCAACGTTCAGTAGCAGGTACTAATACTGCAAACAAAGTAAAAAGCTGCAAGAAAGTATTCAAATTCTTCACCTTTAAGCAGTTTGTTATAAATTTTAACAGCACAGATTCTGTATTTTAAAAATTTTTTAAAAGCCTGACTGAAATTCTAATAGGCCAGCAAGTCATTTTAAATAAAACTGCCCATCAAATGAATGTAGTGTAAAGCAATATGAAACAAGCACACGTTTTGTTTACTTTATTTTCAGAATTGATAGATTAATACTCCTAAGCTTCATTTATAGAGCAGGACTAAGAAAACCTGTCCGGTCCTTTACAATGAGAACAGAAATGCAAAGCAAGTGGCCAAGCTGCAAGAAAACAACTTTTAACTTTTTAAACTTTTAAGTTCTTTCAGTCCACAGGACAAGCTGAAACTTTGTATTTTCCACACTTTTATTCTTTCTCCTTCAGCAAGACTTACAAGAAAACAGTACACACAAGGCTGCGTTTATAAAATTCACCACTGAGCTTTTAACAGTTTCATTTGTCTACAACCTACTTGGCTGCCTCAGAAAGAAACGTCTAGTTAAAAAAAAAAAAAAGTGGCTTTTAACAGAAAAGAAGACTATTTCTGATGAATATATAAAGAGGGGGGAAAAAACAGGAACAAGTTTAAATTATATTTTTCTTTTGCACCACACAATGAAGATCATGCTATGAATACACAAGGGTTCTCGTCCTACTGGTCTAAGGGTGAATATCAACAAGTATGAACAGCGCAGTGCAACCAATCTGTTTTTGGGAACAATCCTTACAGTGTGTTAGTGTCAGGCAGAGCTTCCTTATTTTTCTTCACACCACTGGTTCTCCTTGCGTACCTGGAAAGAACAAGAAAAAAATAAGAACATTAAGTCCATGTTTTAAATGTATCTACTTGTCTGAACGACGTTTACTAGAGAGCGGTAATTTTCCAAAATGGTTGATTGAAAGGAAAGTAATCAATATTTTGTATCTTCATCACTGGCATGCATGATTCTTGACAGACTGCATTAACCTGTGCCAGCTTAGTATGCTAGGTTTTTTTTTTATTATTATTCATTTTATTTTTTTACCTGAGCTTCCTCTTCCTCCGTGAAGTCATTTTTGATATTAAACGTCTTTCTGATCTCCTCTGGGGTTTTGCCTTTGATCATATTTGCGACTGTCTTGCAGGTGACATCTAGCAAGCCTTTGATGTCCAAATAATTTGCAGCCTAAACAAGGGAGGCAAAGATGAAAGTAAAGCAAGGGAAGAGTGGTTGATGAATCTATTATAACATGATGCAAATGAAACCAACTCTCCATCAGAAAGGGTACAAACGTATTCCTGTCTCATTCTCAGAACTCACATGGTAAACTTTGCTAATGTTTACTTCCTTTAACAGAACGTGTGATCTATCTGCTGCAGGCTCTGCTCTTTTTTAAGGTATTCCTAGTACTTCCTGAGCATCAAGTGAGTTCATTTTCAGGTTTTGTTTTGTTTTTTTTTGCCGTGATGGCAAAGACTTAAGTGTTTTTCCTGCAGAACCACTGTGTTCCCACCTCTTGGTACTTATTAGTTAATGAGCTAACTAAGATGTGCTAGATGAGACAAAACACACAATGCAGCAGACTAAGATTATGCAGCCGTGTCTGTCTACTGATTGAACTAAAGTATGTTTTCATAACCCTGTTCTTGGTGAATCACATGTATTACAGTCACATACACTTGCAATTTCCCAGCTGAACACACCTGACCTAGCTAACATAGAGCTTAGTAGGCATCAGATCCGTTTGTGCCTGAAAGATCTAAATGCATCAGTCATGAATGCATATAATCAACAGACCAGAATCAACTCGAAGAGTGTGCCCTGGTCCACTTTAAGGAACTCCTGGTCCCACACAGGTATGTCGTCTGTTCTTTTCTCTTTGTTCTCGTCATCCTCAGGGGGAGGAGGGTCATCTTTGTGATGGGTGCACCACTGAATCACCTGTACACACAAAACATACACGCAAGTATAATTTCATTTTTCTACTTGCCTCTTTTACAGCAAAAATAAAAGCCTGATGGAGACATTTGATATGCATTTTTCCACAGTCTTTTATTCTCTTTAGTCTTAAAAATGGTTCTTAGGGATCTCCCTCAGATGGTCCATATTAGAGTGTAAACTGTAAAGTGACCATTCTAACATGTGAAAACACCACAGCACAGTGTGAACAGCACAAAAGTCTTCCTCTGCCACTAACAGTGCTGGGATTAGAACCCAAAACTTTCTGATCGCAGGACAAACGTCCCAAGCACTAGGCCACCAGATGCCCTTATTGCTCCAGCCCAACTCACAATATATATAGATGTATCAAAAAAGGAGCCCTAAGGATGTTTGACAACTACTGTTTAAGAGGCTTCTCATGCATCTAACTGAAATATCTTTGAAGTGCTCAAAGTTGCTCAGTTTTGTCCAATAATGTACATTACTACTATTTTTTTTACTAATTATTTTTCTGAAAAATCTAACCTTGTTTTATCTACAAAATAATTGGTAGATGACCCACTTTCTGATATAATTGAGAGTGGAAACCTTAAAGGCTTGACTCAACAAATGAACTCCAGTTATAGTCAGACTTCAAAGTCTGAATGACAGTGTACAAAAGTTTGCTCATCGTTTGATTGTTAATTTTCTAAGTAAAATATCTACATAGACTTTAAATTGCCATGGTGTACCATTTCTTATTAATATATTGAGAAAACTAGATTTTTGTCAGGATGTTGTGCTTATTTTCATCATGATCTCAGGGACTGACTGAGCATCTGAAAACAAAGATAGATTTCAAAAGCTATGAAAAAAAAATGGTTCCTGCTTGTAATTTTCACTGCCCAAAATGTACAGAATTGAAAATAAAAACTGCTAAGAGAGACAACAGACAAAGCAACCCCCGGAATACTATCAATAATTTGCAGAACATTTGGCAGGCACAGGCAGTGATACACTGGGCCACTTGGCAGAGTTGTTGCACAAAAATGTATGCATAAACACGAAAGCGTCTTCAGAAAGCACCTATTACTGTCACAAAGGTCAATGTCTGACGTATGTCATCTGATGAAATATTTGACCTCTCTGGCTACTTAAAGGTACTAAATGCATGCCTGAAAAATAAAAAAAAAACCCAGTAAACTCTCGCTGCCTACCCTCTAAGACATTAAGAGACCTTATATATATATATATAAAATGTGTGTGTGTCCATATAAATACACACAATATAGAAGCATGTAAATATAACTTGGAAGAATATCACACCTTTTTGAGGATTGCTGCATTCACGTTGGGGAGAGGGACGGGATCGTCATCCCCTTCATCATCCATACCCAAATCTAGTTGAATCAGAATTCGATGGAGATAATAGCAGACAGACATTCTGGTTCAGATGGTTAATTAACACAAATGTATCCCTAATAACGACTCTAAACAAAGACAATAAAGCTAGATGTTCATCAACGTTGACTGCAGACTTGCCTTCCAGCATCGTCTTTATGGTCACGGACTGCTTGGCGATTTCCACATCCACTTCAAACATCTCCCCGTCGGAGCTTTGCAGTTTAATCGTCGGCATCTGAGACATGTGTGTATTTTAATGTGGATAAACAGACAAGAGGGGAAACAGGGATCTTGCTAACTAGCGTTAAACCACCAGAATAACTGTTTAAGACTATTCATT
Organism: Nannopetersius ansorgii; assembly: GCA_037974605.1. Taxonomy (NCBI): domain Eukaryota; kingdom Metazoa; phylum Chordata; class Actinopteri; order Characiformes; family Alestidae; genus Nannopetersius; species Nannopetersius ansorgii. The sequence goes on along the minus strand of JBBPDE010000021.1, from coordinate 2,637,381 downwards.
AATTTTGACTGCCAGGGACAAGTTTTATTAAGAGGTGGCTCACTTTCTAAACTCGATAGACATTAAACATCGTGTAAACAAACTGAGTCTGAAAACAAGCTACGGGGTTAGCTTTCGTTAGCTGCTAAACTTACGCTGCGATGGAAGATGGATAGGCAATATTACCTACGACGTTAGGTTGCTCACAAATAACAAAAATAAAAACACAAACTGCAGATTAAATGTCTCCAAGTCTCTTGTTTCGTTATCTAGCCATTCAGAATCGATCCACAAGACTAAAACTAGGCTTGCTCATGCTAACCGTTACCAAGGCCTAGCCTAGCAACCGATCCGTCTGAGATAATTCCGCTGAACCAGACACAGATACGAAAACCCTCTAAATATGGGTTTATACAAGACCGAGGAATGTTTTTTTAAGTTAAGTGGTACTCACAGTGGCTCTGTTGGTGCTGAAGGTATAAAAGAGAACAGGTCTGAGAGCAGGCCGAGCAGAGAGGGTTTGTCACTCAGTGCTTAACGAGGGGGGGCAGACACACTGCCTGAGTAAATCTCTCTCGCTCGCTCTCTCACTCACTCACTAGTGATGGGAAGTTCGGCTCTTTTCAAAGATTCGGCTCTTTTGGCTCGGCTCCCTTAAAAGAGCCGGCTC
>JBBPDE010000021.1:2599533-2614879 GCA_037974605.1 Nannopetersius ansorgii | reverse complement strand
CACAGGTTCCAGTGAAGGAGACTGGGTGGTGATAGAGATCTCAGAGGGGGAACAAACCCATTCCAGGTTCTCTTGACATCACCAGTAGCCTGGAAGGTCCAAGGCCAGTGACATGGACGCACATCTACCACTGCTGATGGGAACCTTAGAGGATGAAACAGTTCTTCCTGGGTCATTTGACCCTTGGCCTCCTGGTGGCAATGCTCGCCACAGAAGAAGGACAAACTGAGCAAAATATTTTGAGCAAAAGAAGTATTCAGCTAAATGTTGTAATATTGTCTGGGTTAATCAATCTTTCTCACAGGTTTTTGTTTTAATTCTGGGTTCAGCAGTACGTGTTGGGATTCTACGAGAAAGATGAGGGTTTTAGGATTTACCATATTAGTAAGTTTTGCAGGTCTACAAGACATTTAAATTAATACATAGCTAAAATTGGAGTACTGTGTGTTTTATTGTAAGCCTCAAATGTTGAAGAACATTCGCTCTTTATAGACCTAGGAGCATCCAAGGGTTGATTTTTGTTTGTGTTTGGGAAATAGTTCAGACTATTATTCGGGTAAAGAAAATGTTTATTTTCTTTAATGTTTTATTTTCATAATTTTTATTTTTCATAAATGTTGGGTTGAAAATGATACTGTATATCAGAATACACACAGCAAGTAAAGTTTCAGTAAATTACACATACACAGGAAAATGGGATAATGTATAGCTTTATGATAACTTGGTTGTAGAAGCACAGATTATGGGTGAATTTTCTATTTTGAACTGGGAACAACTGGGGTGGTGATCATGTTTGGAGCTTATGTTGTGAGTTTTGTCTCTGTAATACAATTTGGGCTTCTACGGAAGAGTTTGTAACACAGAAACATATTTTTGGGCTTCATTACATGACTGACAGATATTGTTTCAGTTCAGAGGGTAACCAGGGTGGATGGAAACATACACATATGGTTGTTTTGAGATCTACATTTATTTGTTTCTAAACATTTATCTGTTTCTTTTCTTATTTTTTCTTCTTAAAAGAGTAAAAATCAAGACCAGGAAGGAATGTTGGAGAAATTTGCATATATTTCCTTTTATTTGCAATTATTTTGTTTGATTTACATTCATCCACTAAGTAAGCACACTTATTGCATTGTATTCTCTCTGAAAATGTAGAGCGTAGCTTACTATCTTGGGCTGGCAAATGCCGACAAGTGGTTTTTTTCCAGAAGTTGCTGAAGGTCAGGACTGGCACATCTTCAGAGAGAGAGGGCTCGGAACTCAGAACGGCTCTGGGTTGTGATTTTTCTTTCTTTCTCTCCATTTGCAAATGTTTCATTTTTTAATAAAAGCTTATCTATTTTGAGCGAAGAACACTTTGTCTGTTTGATGATTCTCACCACGCCGCGACAGTGTATTTTAATAAAGAGTTGAAATGCACACTCCCTACTTAGCGCACTAGACAGAAATAAAATTACTGGCTTTAGGGTTCAAGAAAAAAGCTTTTGTACAACAAAAAGTTAACTGGGACAATATATGTGTGATTAACCATAAAAGTGCACTTACTATTAATGAAGTATTAATAAAGTATTATTGAAACAAGCAGTTTTTTGCAGTTAAGATTCTGTCTTAAGACCTATTGTAGTTATATTGTACCTGTTGCTTTTAGGTATGACTATCCAAAAAACATGGGACTCTTTGACCCTTTTTCTTACTGTGTTTATGAGAATGTGAAATCCCGGTGGGAATGCCTATTCTTAGCTGAAAGTACTCTCATAGTAAAGAGCGTGGTTTACCAACCCTCTCACATCTATCCGTGTTTGGGTTCATCCGCTATGCTACACTGGGCTAACAGTACAGTCAGGTCATGACAGAATGACTGAGCCTAAATCTGTGAACCCAGACTTTGCTGTGTTGTGTGAGACCGTGTATCAGCAGGTTGTTGAGATCATGGGTCTGAAACAGGAAGTCACTGGACTGAAGCAAGCTGGATCAACTCTGTCAGCAGCTTGTAGCTCTGAATTGGGCCCACCAACAGCTAGACAAATGGAATGGTGTTGATGGGAAGTGCAATGTATTCCTGACTAATCTGAATCTTGTATTCAAGTTTCAGCCCGGCCGATAAACCGCAGACAGAGACCACATTGCACTTCTTGCCATGGCATGGGCCACGGTGGTCCTGAGGTCAGATCAAGACTGTGCCCACTTATATCCAGAATTCACCAGTCAACTCAGGGCCACCTTCAACACCCAGTCAGCGAAGTGGAGACAGACTCCTGTCTTTACCATCTGTGGCAGGGAGACAGTTTAGTGAGCCACTATGCTGCCAATTTCTTCCACCTGTCCGTCCAAACCACCTGGGGTGAACCTGCTCTCCAGACGGGCTTCTACGAGGGGTTGGCTCAGTGCCACAAATGTTTACGTTTACGGCATTTAGCAGACGCTCTTATCCAGAGTGATGTACATCAGTGCTTAAAGTAGTCCACAACTGTCCTTGAACCTGTAAAACTATACTTAAATCAACAACAGCTATTTAACCAAGTTACTGCTGGCTAAGTTACACACCATAACAAACCCTGTCAAAGAGTAAAAGCAAGCCAGAGATCAATATTAAGTAAAAACAGTAAAAACAGTTAAAAGGGTTAAGGGCTGAGGGATTTGTTAGATATATAGGAAAAGATGTATAAGAGATACGCGGGAGGACTGGCTAGTCGCCAAGATGCTCCTTAAAGAGGTGGGTCTTCAGATGACGCTTAAAGACAGTGAAGGACTCAGCAGATATGATTGCAAGAGGGAGTTCGTTCCACCACTGGCGGTCAAGACCGAAAAGAGTCTAGATGCATGTCTTCCTCTTCTTTTGAGCAAAGGAGTTTCAAGACGAGCTGTGCTTGATGCCCTGAGAGGACGAGAAGTGACACGCTGCTTGATCAGTGCAGACAAGTAAGGAGGTGCAAGTCCATTCTTAGCCTTGAAAGCAACTGTTAAGGTTTTGAACTTAATGTCTTAATGAGAATTTAGGAAGACTGAAGACTAACCTCGCAGCTGCATTCTGAATCAGCTGTAGTGGTCTCGTTACCTTCATTGGTAGTCCAGCCAGAAGAGAGTTGCAGTAGTCAAGCTTAGAGATGACCAGAGACTGGACGAGTAATTGTGTGGCTTCCGTGGTGAGAAATGGTCGGATTCTTCTGATATTGTACAGAAGGTATCTGCATGTCCTGGAGAGGTGGTCAACGTGCAACAGGAATGAAAGTTTGTCGTCCAACATGACACCAAGATTTCTTACCTTCTTTGAGGGGATGATAACAGAGTTCTCAAAAGAAACTGTGAGGTCGTGGCTTGGTAATGGAACCCCTCTGATGAAAAGCAGCTCAGTCTTGCTGGGATTCAGCTTAAGGTGGTGGGCCGCCATCCAAGAGGAGATGTCAGCCAGGCAGTCTGAGATGCGGGTCAAGACCTGATCTTCACTGGAGGGGGAAGAAAGGATTAGTTGAGGGTCATCTGCATAAAAGTGGTAGGAAAATCCATGTGAGGTTATTACATCCCCAAGAAAACCAGTATATTGAAAAAAAAGAAGTGGTCAGAGGACCGAGCCCTGAGGTACACCAGGGGACAATCTTCGCGAGTCTTGCCATGCTACCTGATACTTCCGGTCATCAAAGTAGGTTTCAAACCATTGCCAGGCTGTGCCCGATATCCCAAGACTGGAGAGAGTAGCCAAGAGGATCTGATGATTAACTGTGTCGAAGGCTGCCGAAATGTCAAGAAGAATCAAAGCAGAAGACAGGTTGGCTAATCTAGCTGCATAAAGCTCTTCAGAGACGGCTAGGAGTGCTGTTTCAGTAGAGTGTGCAGCCTTGAACCCAGACTGGTGAGGATCCTGAAGCCTGTTTTGAGAAAGAAAGATGTTAAGTTGGTTATAAACAGCCCGTTCCAGGACTTTCGAAAGGAAGGAGAGAAGAGATACTGGTCTGTAGTTGTTGATATCTGAGGAGTCCAGCGTGGGTTTCTTCAGAATCGGTGTGACCACCGCAGACTTGAAAGCAGATGGGACATGGTCAGTTGTTAGAGAGCCACTGATGATGTAGGCGATAAGCGGGATAAGTTCTGAAGACATCATCTGGAGCATACTTGATGGGACAGGGTCGAGCAGAGATGTGAGTAGCATTGGCCTGTCTCTAGCTGACAGGTGGCTTGACGATTGGTGGGAAGGATCTGCTAATGTCCTCAATCTTCACATCAAAGAACACAGAGAAGTCTTCATGTGATAGAGCTGAAAGAACAGGGAGAGATGGAGACTTAAGAAGAGATGAAAATGTGGTAAACAGCTTTCGAGAATTGGATGCAGATTCTTCAAACTTCATCCTGTAGAAAGAAGACTTTGCAGAAGTTAAGTCGGTGGCAAATTTGGATAAGTGATAAGATCAAAGTCATGAAGCATTTTCCGTCATCTTCTTTCAGCTGCTCTCAGCTCCCTTTTGTTACATCTCAGAACCTCAGACAGTCATGGAGCTGGCGGAGTGGCACGCCTTGGTCTGGAAGACAGGGGGTAGAGTAGATTAATTGAGCTGTGGAATGATGAGAGAAGGCCATTGATTGTAGATTCAACAGAGGATGGACAGGGGTTAGTGGAGTTAGTGTCTGTGGCGGAGTGTATTTCCTTTATACTTGAGTGTGAGTATAAGCCACTCCTCCTAATTACACCAGGTGAGGCTAATCTAGCTGATAGCAATGACGCTAAAGAAGCTAATGAAGCTAACCCCAACAAAAGCAGCCAACAAACAAACAAAGCACACAAACAAAGTAGCAAACTAGAACAAGGAAGTCACAGTGGACAGTAAACTAGCAGCACAACAGTTAAGCAACAGAAGAAAACTCAAGATAGCTTACTAGGTCAAGGTACAGCAGAGTAGAACACAACAAGCACAAACAGATTCTAGACCACAGTGTATCTCCTTTATACTTGAGCATGAGTATAAGCCACTCCTCCTAATTTCACCAGGGGAGGCTAATCTAGCAGATAGCAATGAAGCTAAAGAAACTAATGAAGCTAACCCCAACAGGGACAAAGGCAGCCAACAAACAAACAAAGCACACAAACAAACAGTACAACAGTTAAGCAACAGAGGAAAACTCAAGATAGCTTACTAGGTCAAGGTACAGCTGAGTAGAACACAACAAGCACAAACAGATTCTAGACCACAGTCTAGACGAATATACCAGACGGGAGCTTCCCGTCACCTTGAAGGGCCTAATTCAACTCTAGGCATAGACCAGAGCATGAGCTCCTGTCTGAAGTCAGCTTTGCAGATCCTTCCGTCGTAGATGACCTGTTCCATCACCACACTCACCACGCATTCTTGAGCACCAAGAACAGAAAGAACTCCTCATCACTACTTTCACTCCATCCCATCCTATTGGACACCCCTGACTTCTGTGACACAACCTATAATTTCCTAGACCATGTTCAAGATTCTTCAATGGGGTTCGCCTTGTAAGAAGTTATGTCTCCAGTTGGTGGCTAGGAAGAACTCAGGGGTGTCTGAGGCCCCTGATGTCAACCCGGAGGCCCTTCTTGTCCCGTACCGTGACCTGAAGGAGGTCTTTTGCAAACGGCGAGTCATCCAGTTGCCTCCTCATCCCCCCTATGACCTTGGCATTGACCTCCAACCAGGCACGGTACAACCCCGTGCCCGTCTATCTCTATCTGTTGGAGAGCAGAAGGCAATGGAGGAACATGTTTCTGAGGGTTTTCATAATTTCTTCATGAAGAAGAAAGACAGAGGCCTCCAACACTGCATCAACAATTGGTTGCTCAATAAGATCACGATCAAGAAAGGGCACCCATTAACTAGTGCCTTTCTGATGCTTCCATATTCACCTTCGCATTAGAGAAGGTGAGTGAAAGATGGCGTTTATCACACCCACCGGACACTATGAAACCCTGGTTATGCCCTTTGGCCTGTGCAACCGTCCTGCAGCCTTCCAACAATTCATTAACGGTGTGCTGTGGGACATGCTGGGTTATTGGATCATCGTCTAGATGATATCTTCATCTACTTCCACACATATCATGTGAAAGCAGTATTGAGGAGACTGCTTGTCATCTCTGATAAGGGTGTGGCCATGGATACCTAGAAGCTGACTGCTGTTTATCCAGTGCTTCCGTTTAGTTACGTCACCTCTTTCTCCCGGTATGGACTAGTTATTATCACTGCACTGCTTTGTCTTTCATGTCTTGTATGTCTTTATGTGCTATCTGTGAAGAGGGTGTTCAAGAAAGAATTTCATTGGGCTCTGTACACTGTACTCTGTACATATGACAATAAACTTCACTAAACCGTCTAAGAAGCCGTTCATCCTCCCCCTAGAAGCCACTCAAGCCATCAACCCTCTCTGTCTCTGTCAAGAGGTGGATACCTCTTATATGGGTGTAGAGTTGTCCTCTCTCAACAAGATCCAGACCAGGAAGTTTAATCCCACTGAGATGGACATTGTTCTTCAAACAATTTAACTATCTTACCACACAAAGTCTAAGAACACCAAGGCTGACACCCTCCGTCACCAGCATGAGGCTGAAGCTCCCCAGACAGACGTCCTTTCACCTCTCTGTTGGCAGCTGGAAGATTGTATCCATCAGGGACAGACCTTGGAGCCCTCTCTTGCAGGCACCTTGCCAGGACGACAGTACATTCCTACTGCCATTCCTTCACCATCACAGGCCACCAGGGTACCAAAAGAACACTGTCACTCCAACCAATCCACACCCGGGAACATTTAACCTCCATAATTTCCTGCCATCCCTGGTCGCACATAGAGTTGGATTTCTTCACCAGCCTGCTGGAATCGGACAGCAAAATACGATCTTGACCATCGCAGACAGATTCTCCAAGGCTGCTCACCTGGTGGCTGTCATCCAGCTACCACCCACAGACGAACGGTAAAATCAAGCAGAACAATCAACAACATCGCTGTCGGCACCCCCTGGGATGATTGTTCCACATGGATAACAGGGTTTGGCTATCCACCAGGAACCCCATCTGCACACAGACTCCCACAAGCTCACCTCCCACTTCATTGGCACCTACCCACGCGAATAACCCTGTTACCTACTGACTTCAGCTGCCTGCCTTTCTCCGTGCCCATCGTGTCTGCCATATGTCACAACTAAAGTCTGTGTTCTTCCTTCCTACTGTCATGCACACCAGTCACATGACGCACATGGGGAGCCAGAAGTAACACCCATCACACAGTATATAAAAAAGGAAATGGTAATGCTCTGGTACCCAGTCATTGATTGACTCTAGCCCACCTCTCCTCAACTTGACTTTCCAGTACCTTGAGTACTCTGGTCTTCTTGACCCTTTTACTCACTGTGTGTGTGCATGAGAATGCAGAATCCCAGTGGAAATACCTGAGAGCATTCTCATCGTAAAGTATATGATTTACCAACTCTCTCGCATCTATCTATGTTTATACCAAAAATATTGGTACGTTTTCTACGCATCTATCTACGTTTTATACCAAAAATATTTGTATATATATAATAACTTTCCTTCATCTACAAAATATGGTTAATAAACACTAATCCTACATGATGCTCAAAAAATAGTCCATGCCTCAAGACCTAATTACTACAATATCTCGCTGTCAGGCTGCTCCAACAAGAAACTAAATAGGCTTCAACTAGCCCAAAATGCCTAGAGTCCTAAACAGAACCAGGATATTCAACTTCAAAATTAGCTCAATGTTATCAAGACTTCCTGATGTTGTGGACTAGAAACTCACAAACTCCTCAGAATCCAATAAAAAATACCTCTACTAACTCTTAGCTGCACCTAGATGACCAATCTATGATTGTCTGTACACAAGACATGTATCTCCATAGAGACTCTCTTTCTGTCTCTCTGGGTTGACCAGCAGCGGACAGGTTCCCCTTTTTAGTCCTTCTTCCTCCAGTTTTTCCTTGACTCTGTCACCCTTGGCTTGCTCACTAGGGGCTTGGACCCGAATTCTGTAAAGCTGCTTTATGACTACTGTGGTTATAAAATGCGCTAGATGAAAATAATCTAATAAATTAATACAAATTAATTCAGTTGTGAGTATATTCTATTTTTGGAACATTTTGTAACTGAAATGCTGAGACAGTACCCTTGCTTATTTCACCCTACTTTACACCCTGGTAAGATTTAATTGAAGTAAGATTGTTAAAAGAAAAAGATGGCACCCACAATCTCCAAGTTCTCCTTAGTAAGGCCCTTGAGCTTCTCTTCCATGCGCTGAAGAGATTGGGTAAGTTCATCGTTCTTTTTACTTAACAGTTTGTTCTTTTCCAGAAGTGGCTTACACTGTTTCGCAGCCTCTCGCACTCGCTTTAACTGATCAGGAGACAGAGAAAACAAAAGAGGGAGGAAGAGAGAGAGAGAGAGAGAGAGAGAGAGAGAGAGAGAGAGAGAGAGAGAGAGAGAGAGAGAGAGAGAGAGAAAACAAAAGGTACAAGATCAATTATAATATAGAATAGGGATTTTCATTATAATGTTCAAATATTTTTTTACTTTAGTAATGAATATTCAGAAACGAAGACACAAGAACTGCTCATAAAAGAGTACCTTCTGCTTTATAAATTATTTCTCACTTATTGTTTTATTAGAATTTTACACACCAACTCATTTCTTTCATCAACTAGTAATGTATTTCGATCCTCTAGCTTGCGGATGCAAGAGTTCAGTTCAGCCATGCGTCTCTGGTTTCGCCTCATATCCTGTACAGGCAAGACAACAACAATAACAGCAACAGCAAAAACAAAAAAAAACACAAACATGTATTAGGTCATTTGTACAATGGATATCCAGGTTTGTTAATATTTTATTTTTCAATACTCTCTCTTACTGAATTAGAATAAATAGAAATATTTTACATTCATACTTGATGTTTTATGTGAACTCCTAAAAAAGGGGTTATGTCATGCTATTGAATAGTCTTTGGTCAAGTTATTATGAATTGTAACATTTAACAGCATTATAGATATTGTTGTTCAGCTCTAGAACACTGGATCCATTTCTCTTAGTATTCTCTTGTTTCAGTTTAGGGGGACATGGCTATGTTTGAACTGCTCAAGCCTGACTGCACAGACAGTTTTTTTGTCATATGCCCCCTAACATTTAAAAGGGTCATTGGCTGCTTTGAATAATTAACATTACCCTATGAAGAACACATAACTAGGTCTACTGAGAAATCATTTCAAACTTTTGGTTTCAAAAAAGATTTTGAATCACTATTAGATCTGGAATGTCTGCTTTAACCACTACAACCACTTGTTCTGGATCTACCGGTCTGGGTTACATTTTAATTGTTTGTGAGTGTGAAGATGATTGGTTAATACATGGGAATGTATAGTCTGTTTTTAATGTGTGTGTGTGTGTTTGTGTGTGTGTGTGTGTGTGTGTGTGTGTGTGTGTGTGTGTGTGTGTGTGTGTGTGTGTGTGTGATGTTCGTGTATATGCTGTTTGAAAGATTGAAAGGGTTGAGCTAGTGAATGTATAAGCCAGTCATGTCATGCAAGCATGGTGAGTCTTGGGAAGGGTCCGGTTTCTGCTTGGTATCTGACCAAAGGTGTCACTTGTCTCTATTTCTTCTCAGAAATCGCTTTTACAGTAAAGCTGCTAACCATCTTTCTTCAAACCTTGGGTCTGACACATTACCTTGATATTTAAGAATAGCAGTGATATGTTTTGACTTTCAGCTATTACTTCCTTACTGGGCTTCCGCAATATTCTGCTCCATCACCAGCTCGTCCAGGGATCTCTCTTTTAGGGCTGCCCAAGTTACATTCTGCCTCCTTTACAAGAAACAGTTGCTCATCTAGTGCGTCCTTTTGAAGCTGCAACTTTTGCAGGAAACCTGTAGCAGTCTCCAGCTCTTTCTCCAGGGAGAAAATAGTTCTGTCTTTCGCTTTGATTTCATCCACCTGAAATATTGAACACAGATCTCACAGAATTTTCGAATTCACTACTGTTTATAGCCATCACAAAATAGATTATTATGAATATTAACGTGATACTTAGTATCAAAACTGAATGATTTACTGCAGTTCCATCTTCATTTTTCTATATATTTAAATGTAACATATATGTAAGCCTTAATTTCTCCCATGCAGGTAATCTCTTGATAAGTCTGCCACTTTTGTATAAGCAAACACAGAAGGTGCTCTTGAGGTTTTGCAGAAATTATCATTTAAATAATGGTATGCGCCCCATCCCATCCCCACAAACCTCCACCCCATATTAAATGCTTCTAGTGCACTTGATTAAAAATACTGACACACCATGCATACCACAATGTTTAAATATGCCATGACATCTTCAATAGTGTGGAGGCTAAACTGTACCAGTGGTATAATGTAAAGCCCCAGTGGAAAATGGACAACAATGGAATTCATATGGGCTTGGTCAACAAACAGGCAATTGACATTATCATTGGCATTAGACTTTACCAGCCGTCGAATGTCTCGTTCACAGTCCCACTTGATCTTGCTGATCTGCTCCTGATGTGCTTGGTGCTCAGTGCGCAGGTCTCCAGCCTTCATTTTGTCAGCCTGAATCATGGTACTGAGCGCCTCATCTGTCTGCCGCTTGGATGCCTTTAGCTCGGCTATCTCCTGTAGCAGCTTGACACGCTCCTGGTCAAAGAAGCGGCGTGCCTCCTCACGAGCCTCTAGTGTTAAGGCCGTTCGCACTTTTTCCCCACTGCCATCTCGTAGGGCGCTAAGTGCAGTGCGAAGCCGCTGAATCTCACCATCCTTTATCTTAGCTGTACGTGCTAGCTCCTGCTCGTGTTGTCGTGTCAGAGATTCCCGTAGCGCTGCTAGCTCTTTTATCTTCTCTTCGTGCCACCGTGCTCGCTGCTCTGTCAATGCTGCTGTATGCCGGTGCTGCTCCTGCTCTCGGATGCGCTTGGCCTCCTGCACCTTGTCTCTTTCCAGCTTGTTCACCTGAAAAGAAAGTGATGGGGATTTTTAAAATGTACCGGGGGTCAAATAATAATATTGTAATATATTAATAACATTGCACAAGAGGCAGATAACAGCACAGAAGTACAAGGTACAGTAGAAAAAAACCCCAATAAATAGACAAAACAGAAATGTAACAGTAAAATGTTAATAGGACACAGGGCTCCAGACAAAATAAAAACGTTAGGAGCCATTTAGGAGCCAAATAATTTTTTAGTAGCCATAATCTCTGTCAAATGTGATATAAATAAACAATGTTGTCATGTCACATTTTGTCTCCAGTCTTAGCTCATGTAAAGAGCATTAAAACAAGACAAGAAATCATGACATGGACTCAATTGTTGTCAAAGTAAGACATAGTGTTTCTCATGTTTATTTTTTTTTGTTTATAATGTTTATTTTTCTTATATTTTAGAGCATGTTCTGCAACAGGTTGCCAGGCCATGCAAACATGTTTCAAACAAGAAAATTCCATCTACTCTCGATAGTTTTTTTAGAATTTAGGAAAACTAAAAGCCATTTGGGCATAGGCAGAATATTACTAGACTGACCACAGACATTGAATATAACCAAACAAAATCATAGACATAGAATATTACTTCACTGTTCAGAGACATATTAGAGACATATACTGATCATAGAATAATATTAGACTGACCACAGACATAGAAAATTACTAAACTGACCACAGACATAAAATACTACTAGATGCTGCAAGACCAGCTGCATCGTACATCAATGTCGCTGCCACGTTGCAAGAGCCGCTGCTGTGGAGTGAAGTAGTGGATAAAGATGCCTCATGCATGTTCTGCTTGGAGCTGTACACTTTATAAATTTTACCTTAACAAAGCCTGGCTAAGTGTTCAAGTTAACACTATTATTAAGATTGTTGTTAGCTCTGTAGGATTACAAATTTAGGGTCTGCAGCCCTGCCAAGAGCAGTATGCTGGAGTAGGGTAAGTGGAACCCAGCTCATGGAGGAGCCACGGAGCGTCAGTGGACGATCCGTGAGCTGCTGAATGGTGGAGAGTCGGACGAGAGTGATAAAGACCAGTCTTCCTTGTGGTACGGGTGGATCGATGGATCCCTGATCCTGGGACCAGAGCGCTCCAACTCGACCGCGGATGAGCGAAACACAGTAGGAGCTCCCAAAGCCTGAAGACGAGACCAGCACGGAGCTGCCAGAGAGGGCGACCGGCGTTGAGCAGCCAGAGAGCGTGACCAGCGAGGTGAAAAACGGAGAAACGGACGCAGAGCAAGGGAGCAGACTGCGTCCTGTACCAACGCACCGTCTTCGTCACCCTCCCTCCAGACCCAAACAGGACCAGCTGCCCTTCCCGGGGCAGCCACCGACGCCAGCACCATGGCGAAACCCCCCAGCTAACAGGTTAGTTCCCGATAGCACGATTAACATAGTGGCTAACTTAAAGTGGGAGACTGTAGATAATAGGGGACAGCAGGACCTCTTAGGCCCTTTAGAAGTTGGTCAGGGTGAGTTAGAGGAGCCGCTCATTCCCCTACCCAGTTCATGTGTGTCTCCCGTTAGCGCGGAAGCCCCTACAGGTGACGTAAAACCAGGTCTAGCCTGATTAGTTGGGTTTTTGGGGGGTTCAGTCTGTGCTATTAGCCTGGCAGATAGGCTGGGGGAGGCTGGGGATGGTAGACCATCACCTCCGGAAGGGGGAAAACCTCCCATGTATTTTTTTGGGGGGCGTACTGGTGTCTGGGAGAGTGGGTGTGGGGTTTCAGGGGTTGGGGGTTCAGCTAGTGGGGCTAGAGCAGGGGAGAGACCCACTAGCAATGGTCACGAGCAGGACTGCAGCGGAGAGCTCGGGGAGAGCCAAGACGAGGCCCGCGGAGAGGGTTTCGAACAGCACTGCAGTGGAGGGCTTGGTGAGAGCTAGGACGAGGCCCACGGAGAGGGTCTCGAGCAGCACTGCAGCGAAGGGCTCGGTGAGAGCCAGAACGAGGCCCGCGGAGATGGTCTCAAGCAGCACTGCAACGGAGGGCTCAGTGAGAGCCAGGACGAGGCCCACGGAGAGGGTCTTGAGCAGCACTGCAGCAGACGGCTTGGTGAGAGCCAGGACAAGGCCCGTGGAGAGAGTCTCGAGCAGGACTGCGGTGCAGGGCTCGTTGAGAGCCAGGACGAGGCCCGCGGAGAGGGTCTCAAGCAGGACTGCGGTGCAGGGCTCGTTGAGAGCCAGGACGAGGCCCGCGGAGAGTGTCTCGAACCGGACTGCTGCGGAGGCTCGTGGCAGGGTGCTCAGGAGGGCTGTAGTCACAAAGCCCAGACTGTGGGACTAAAAGCACCCTGCCAGCCGAAGGCCTCCCTGGTGGTGGTACAGCTGCCACAGACACTGAGAGGTTCCGCAGTAAGGGACCCAGACCGCTGGACCAGGACGGTGTCCAGGGGTGTGCATTCGCATCGTCCGGGCTGGAGGGAAGCCAGCCCGGCCCAGCACTGTGGGGGAACGACGTGAGGGGCGAAGTTAAGCATTACGTGCTAAAATTGTTTATCCTCTGTTTCAAAGCAGGGAAGTTTAGCATTACATGCTAAAATTGTTTATCCTCTGTTTCAATCCAGGGAAGTTTAGCATTATGTGTAAAAATTGTTTAATCTCTGTTTCAGGACAGGGAAGTCTAGCATTACGTGCTAAAATTGTTTATCCTCTGTTTCAAAGCAGGGAAGTTTAGCATTACGTGCTAAAATTGTTTATCCTCTGTTTCAAAACAGAAAAGTTTAGCATTACGTGCTAAAATTGTTTATCCTCTGTTTCAAAACAGGGAAGTTTAGCATTACGTGCTAAAATTGTTTATCCTCTGTTTCAAAACAGGGATGATTAGCATTACGTACTAATATCTGTTGCTAGTAGTTTGTGTTGTCTTCTGTTAATTCAGGAAAGGTTAACAATAGTTGGTCTGTGTTAACAAGCATACCCTCTGTTGATCAGAAAAGTTTTAGTTTTGTGAATTTGTGGTAACAAAGATACTCACAAAATGGTTAGAAAGAATGCTAGGCTGATCCCCACAACTGAAAAAGGTGGTCTCGCAACACCTTTTTGGTCAGATAGTGAATTCAAATCACTGTTAGGAGTACAAGTGAACCGAGTAGTAACTGAAAAAGTTAGACAAGTATTAACTAAGAAATATGAGATCCATCCAGACAAGACTTGGTCTGTAGATGAGTGTAAAAAAATACTTGGAGCATGTATTCGGAAGAACCATGTGAAAGGCATTATCTGCTGTCACAGAGAATTTGGTTTAGCGCTAGCTACACAACAGTCTCAGCGTAACTCAGAGCTAGAGGAACAGAATAAAGAGCTTCGGGCTAGAATATCCGCTTTGACTAAGAAATTGAACCGCAACAAATCTTTAGAAAAAACTTATATGGAAGTTAGTCAGCCTGATAACATTTATCCTGACTTAAAAGCTTTCCTTGAAACAGATGTAGCCATCCAGTCAGTAACTGATGTGCCTGTAGATTCGGTGAAGGTATGTGGTGCTAGGAGAAGATCTCAGGGAATTGAGGGAACTGAAATTGTTCCTCACAACTCTTTTGTTGTCCAGGTTCAAGCAATTACAAAAATGCTGGGACCTAAAGATATAGAGAGATTGTCCTAGAGCCTACCCTCAGCACGCACAAATTTTTCTGAATTTAGAAGAGCACTGATTAGCAAAATGCATCTATAAGACATGTCGTTGGCAGAAGTCACACAGCTGATGTCACAAATTCTAACTGAATCTGAATTCAACAGTTTTCAGTCTGCTGTTAAATCTGAACTACGACATGCCAGTAAAAGTGAGAGAAGGAGAGAAGGTGTTTTTAAAATCCTAAAGAATATCATGGGACCCAAAATAGACTGGTCCAGAATCACTAACTGCGTACAAAGGAAAGAGGAAACTGTGAATATACTGAAAGGTTTTGCCAGTCAACTGTAACTTATAGTGGGATAGTTGATCCTGAAAGTGTGCTAGATGACAAGGTCAGATGGCCTTGTAGCTGAGTACAGAAAAGCCTTGCCATTCCTAGATCTTAATTGGTCTAACAAAACTCTCAGAAGTAACCTAGACACATTAGCTACTTCGGAAATGGTCACTTTCACTTTCACATTCACTTTCACTTAAAACACTCAGATCATTTTTAGGAACAGCAGGTTACTGTAGACCTTGGATTGAAGACTATGCCTCGATTGCTCAGCCACTTGTTGAAAGGTCAGGTTAGAGATTCTGATACAGTTTGTATGGAAGAAATTCACCTCAAAGCTTTCAATGATTTGAAGAGAGCGCCAGCATTAGGAATTGCACAATCTGATAGGCCCTTTGTGCTTTATGTTCATGAACACTTAGGCTTTATGACTG
>JBBPDE010000021.1:2588007-2599433 GCA_037974605.1 Nannopetersius ansorgii | reverse complement strand
TGATGGCCCTCGAGCCAAGTTCTGTTGCCCTGAATAAACATATCGAGAACAGCATGTCGGTTTCCTCTGGTGCTCTCGGTTTCCTCACATGTCCACAGGAGGGGAACGTAACAGTTACTTCCAATTTTAGTTCTAGTTATAGTTATTTCCAATTTTAAATAATTAATGCCACATTTAAGAAATTGTTTTTATTTCCCATTTTAAATAATTCATCACACATTTAATTAATTCTGTTTTTATTCACAATTTTAAATATTTAATGACACATTTAAGTAATTATTTCATGTTGCCAACATTCCACACATCATGAATTTATTTTATCTCTCAGTCAGACCCATCAAACTCAGTGGGCGGAACAAACGCTGATCAGCGTTTGTATCGTGTAAAGCAGAGGAATTTCTTAAGGCTCTTTGAATTATTTCAGTTTTTTCAGAAGAAGAATTTGACCCTTGAATGTTTACAAACTTTGAGAAAGTATTTTGGGTCTTCTACGACGCTGAAGTTGGCCACTTATTCACAGCTTCCTGGGCTGAAGTATCCGAGGCTGAAGTAGCTCCTTGTTCACCGCGTCATGTTGGAGTGTTCACGGGGGCAAAAGCTGCACCATATACAATCCTCACATCTGCGCGTGGTGGTCTATATTTCTTTGTTTAACTCATTCTTATAAAACGATGCTCAAGATTGAACACATTTATGGAATGCATAATTCCCAGCACACAGCAGGTATTCCACTGCACCGTGCACATTTATTTGGATAAGAAGCCAAGAATCCCAGATCATTTTGTACCCCTTTTCCACTACACTGGTGCTGGTGCCAGAAGCCGTGCTCGGCCCATGCAGAACTGGAAACCAGCCGAGAACCGGCCCGCATTTACACACACAAAAAAAAAAGTGGAATTGTTCTGCCCCTAACTGATTTAATATTTGTAATACAGAGGCATGGATCGTGGTGCTCTCTGCCCCACCACCTCAGAGACAAACCGTGCCCACCCATACTCTGTCTGTCCAATGAAAACACTGGAGGAAACTGAGCTTCTTCCCAATGGGTCCGTTTGAGGAGTCTCCTCGGCTAGACAGCACCATGCTGCTGCTCACACTTCGCCACACATTTTGCAGCACATTTTGATCATGTTAATCGCATTCTTTAATTAAAACAGCGCATAAGTTTCATTCTTATTTTATTTTCTGTTTGGTATCACCAAAGGCAATACATAAGTGGCTTTTTTGAAAGGAGACATCTTCAAACTCTCTTGCTCCACGAGCTGCTGCTCTAACAACACGACCACACCGCACTCTCACTCCATGCTACCGAACAGTACTGCCATCTACTGTCTCGAAGTATGTTGATGGGCATGTATTGATCCATGGGGATCTATTGGTCTTGACTAGCTGTACAGGCTAACCAATCAGATGTTAGGTGTGGGTTGACGACCTGCAGTGACAGTTTAAATTAATTCATGATGTTTTTAGTTTGCTGCACATCATGAATTTATTTTATCTGTCAGTCTGGGCCATCAAACAGAGGGCGGGACAAACGGTGATCTACTCAAGATGATTGGCTGTCTCGAGTAGATCAGCTTTTGTTCCGCCCACTGAGTTTGATGGGTCTGACTGACAGATAAAATAAATTCATGAAATGCGGAACGTTTGCAACATGAAATAATTATTTAAATGTGTCATTAAATATTTAAAATGGTAAATAAAAAAAATTAATTAAATATGGTTTTAAATGTGGCTTTAGTTACTTAAAATGGGAAATAAAACAATAATTAAATGTGTCATGAATCATTTAAAATGGGAAATAAAAACAATTATTTAATTGCGGCATTAATTATTTAAAATTGGAAATAAAAACATTTAAATAATTAAATGCGCAATATATAAATAATTTATGACACATTTAAGTAATTATTTATCAGTGTATTTCCCATTTTAAACAATTAATGACACATTTAATGATGTATTTAATGACATTTATATAAATAATATTGGCACTCCTGGCATTCCATAGTTGGGAGCTGGGTCTATACTACGCAAGCTATGATGACTTTCACCTTGATATTTTAGCGTGAATGTATACCTAGCCGAATTTCACTGGACGGAAAGACAAGGGGGGCTTCACCAAACCTTTCCTTTCACTTAGGGAAACAAGTAAAGTTAAGCAGTGAACAGTTACGGACACTCATATTATTGTTCTGTTGAACGGAGTACAATTGGCGCTACCAGAGAAATATTACTGAATGGGCTCTGGTTGCTACTCGCCAACAAGCAGCGCCATGTTACTTTGCCTGGGTCCTAATGCCCGCCTGCTACCTACAACAGCTTGAACAGCCAGTACATCATTTTAATTCAATGATGATAGCTAGACTTATTATTTTTAATTTCAATTCATAGTCTTGTTTCTATTGTAAAGTGCATATCTGCGCTCAGTGATATATATAAATTAAAATAGTAGAATAATTAATGACTTTATATTTAGGGTGACTTGGGATCATTTTGGGGGGGCTTCAGACCCCCCAAAATAGACCTAACGACGCCCATGCTGTGAAACACATGGGCATCATTTGGGTAGCACACATATTCCGAATGGCTTCGGCAGAATTCAGATAAGCCATTTTAATCTAGAGTAATCTAGATGCTAAATCTATGCTACCTGAGAGTTAACTGTGAACGTGAATAAGGACATAAGTGTCACAGTTCCCACCTGCGACCACTGGGGTCACAGTGATAGTGAGAGCTGGGAAGGTCCATAGTTCAGCAGCGATGCTGAACTATGGACCTTCCCAGCTCTCACTATCACTGTTATCACCTAATTTGTATCACTTCCCTGATTCCTCTCACACCTGAACTGTGTGCCATGGTTGTATCTCTGTCTTCCCATTGGTCCTCAGTTTCTCCCTGGTGTATTTAGGTTCATGGTTTTCATTAGTCGCTATCCAGACATACTTTCCCATATCCAGTTCCTTGTCTTCATGCCCTTCACTTCTTCTCTATATTCTTACTTTCCACAATAAACTACCCAAAAATGCATCTCCACAGCAGTGCATCTTCTTCACCAGGCCAATAAGCTAGTCAGATTGCAGTGAGATTAATCCATATTTTAAAAAAAATAATCTATGCCCACCACTAATATTTTTTTTTTTTACAGGCAGGAATTTATGTACTACCCCCTTTATATTGAAAAATGAGGGGGTTTATTTATATTGATCAATGACTTACCCCATTTACTTCCAACTAAAACAGGACAGGCTGCATGTCTTGTCCGGTAGTCTCCCTCCCCACTTCTGAAGAGATTGTACCAGAATACTGCAGTACCCTTAAAGTACAAGAGAAAAGTAACCTAGTTAGGTATACTATTGACTAAGAGTGTTCAGGACTTTATATAGCTATGTGTTAATATAAAGTAAAGATATTACTGTTGAAAAGTGAAAGTGACAATCTGGTCAAACGTGAACACACCACAGCCCACAGTGTGAACAGCACAAAATACTTCCTCTGCATTTAACCCATTGAGAAAGTGAAGCAGGGGGCAGCTACAAACACAGCGCCCGGGTAGAAGTGTGTGGGGACGGAACCTTGCTCAGGGTATCTCAGACGTGCCTAGCGTTTTTTGGGAATCAAACCCACAACTTCCTGATCACAGGGTGAATGCCCTAACTACTAGGCCACCAACTGTTACTAATTTTGTTACTTACATTACCAATATGTCTTGACAAAAATATTATTAACCATGATCAATGCATATCATGCATGGATGTCCTCACATAAACTTGTGTCAATGTATGCTACCTGAGAGTAAACTGTGAACGTAAATACATAAGTGTCACAGTTCCCCCCTGCGACCACTGGTAGTCGCTGATGAACTATGGACCCTCCCAGCTCTCACTATCACTGCTATCACTCACACCTAATTTGTATCACTTCCCTGATTCCTCTCACACCTGAACTGTGTGCCATTGTTGTATCTCTGTCCTCCCATTGGTCCTTAGTTTCTCCCTGGTGTATTTATGTTCATGGTTTCTATTAGTCGAAAGCGTTCGCATTTTTCTTCTCTCCCTCCCTCCCTTATCTCTCCTGCTGGCTCTCCTGTCTCGTACTGTTCAGTGTCTGTCACTGAGACTCTCCTTACCCTGCTTTTTGGAATTCAAAATTATGGATTTGATCAACTGGTCTCTGAATGCAATTGACACCATCTTCTTGATGAAAAGCCTGGGTTCGGGGAAACCCAACTGTCCTGCAGGAACGTTTGCGGCTGGATACGTGATTGACGGGTGGGAGAAGTGGCGCATCATGTGCCTGTCTGCACTTTCCTCTGAGGACATGGAAGACATCTACCTTTTCGGAACCATGGTTACTGGGATTCTGCTGATTGGATTATGCTGGGCCCTGGGATACCGTCGATTGATGAAAGTGGTCACAGCTGTTCAAAACTACACCACTAAGCGTGCCGCTTGGGAGACTTTGGGTAGAGCTGTGCATACTCAGACTGTGGTGATTGACCGCAAATTGGATAACATTGCGGAGAAATTTGCAGCTCTACAACGTGATCTGGATTACATCTTGGAGAGATTGCAAAGGGATTTGGTCAGAGATTGGTTATGGACATCTGTTAAATTGAAACAGGTGTCGAACTGAACCTTAACCCAAACAATTCTTTCTATCTGACTTTCCCCCTTCTCTGCGCCGGCCTCAAGGCCGCTGCTAGAGATTAACAGCAAACTCCCCCTCAGAAAGCAAGATAAGAAGACGCTCTGAATCACCCCCGCCTTCACTGTACGTTTTTTTTCTCCAGGAGGCGGGTCTGCGACAGCGCCTTTTTGGCAGCAGGACCAGACTTTTGCCTACATTGGACTATCCCCCCACTTTTTGTCATGTCTTATGTGTTGCTGAGGTGTTTTTTTCCCCCTTTTACCCAAACTGCGCCCCTGAAGGACAGTTTGGGATGGGCTCTTTTTCTCCTCTATATCTTTCCTCATGTATTGTATTTCTTACTTTGAAGGCGCTGCGCTCGTGGCTGCAACTCTTGGAATTTCCCCATGGGGATGAATAAAGTATATCTATCTAGCTATCTATAAGCTAGTCAGATTGCATGCCAATAGGAGTCAGATGGAAAGATCCCCTGAGCTGAAAAACAGAACTCCCCAACCTCAAACAGGATATAGCTATGTAGATGTTAGACTATTTTTAGACTTACTAGGTTTTCAAAAATAGTATTAGCTTTTTTATTTGAAGTATCATTGGCTGTATTTTCAGGGAAAAGATATAGCAACATTAATTCCAAATTAAATAATAATTCTTTCTTTAAAGAAGTTAGCACAGATGTTTCTGAGTTAACAATTTGGTATGGCAGAGTGCATCCTACCTTCCTTGGTCGGATAGCAGCACCAAAATCCGGAAAAACTGTGGCTCCACCAGCTTCGACATCGCTCATCTGTCATTTAAAAACACAATATGTTTGCAACATCCATTTGCACTTTGTACTAAAGTATCCCAACCTCATATTAACTGTGCTCATTCTAATAGTGTAATAAGAGTTATACATTATACTGGGACCAACATTATACTAGTGTTAAAACAAAATGCAGAAATTAATTACTAATAATACTTTACATTTTCATTTCATTTTAATCTTGATATAGTGCTATGGACAAAATAACACTGCAAGAATAAAATATACGTTGCTATGATTTAAAAAAAAAAAAGGACTGATAGTTGACACAATATATAGCAAAACAAAAGTGTGGCAAAACATTATTGACCATACTCCAAAAACTTAAACAATGATATTCTGCTCTATTTATGCAATTAGGAACATAAAATGGGAAAAACTTGGCTAGTTATGCCAAGAATGGCTGCAAACATTCAGGACAGTATCATTTACACCAGGCTCTACAGGAGAAGTGCATACTTACATAATTTAAATAAGTAGCCACACGATTTCCTGTGCCTAATGTTTTGAAAGCATCTGGCTCATCTTTCTATGAAGATAAAATTTCAGAGTAAAGAAAAATGCAGGGCAGTGTGTACACATATACTTACGTAGTTTAGATAGGTGGCAAGTCTATTTCCATCAACCTTGAGGTTGCTGTCAAAAGGACGCTGCAACAGATGTTTGTAACTTTAAACTCAAAGTAAACATAGTTGGAAGATCTCTGCCTCAGAGAGCTCACAACACAACATGGGACAAAACTGGGCACTGGGGAAAGGAAAATAACTTGCAAAGAGGAAACTGCTCAGTGGGATGTAGGACTGCAAACTCCTATGAATTACAAAGTAAGCTCAGATTGGAACAACTATGGGGATGCTCTAGCTCACCTGACTAAAGCAAGATTTACTTTAAGTCCACATACAGAATTTAGAACACATCAACCTGCAGCATAACACTAAACTGTGAACCAACAGCAAGTAAATGTAAAAAGAGGTAATGATCAAATATGGCTGAAGTAAAAGCAACATATGTAAGGCCACTGATAAATAAAAAGACGATATTGCTAACATTTGCACTATAATATAACTGGTAGTTCTAGTTTTGTGTTGGCTTGTTGTGTTATAATTGTAGTCATATTCAGAAAATGAAACAAAAATGAACATGGCCCACAATTTAACATTACACTGAGGAATGATAATCAGTTTATCTACAGAGTTGTCCATCACCCACATCGTGGGGACCTGTAAGGATCAGAAGTGTGTTTTTGAAGTGTGATTTGCACAGGTTGTTACTAAACTCTGTCCAAGGGATTATAGAATAATGCACAGACTACTAAAGAAAAAAACACCTAGTAACAGGATAATGCACATTGTACAGGATATTTTTTTGTTAAAAGAAGTCCAAGTAAATTGTTCCCTGCAACTTGCTGAAACCTCTGCAGATGCGTCTATAAAATTACTTACCCTGGAGAAATCAAAATGTGGCTCATATTGACCTCCAACACCATAGTTAGCTACCTGTTTTGGGGGGTGAGAGAATGAAAGAAAAATCAGAACTCGGGTAATAATAGGACAGAGGAGATGTTTTTCCAACCATTTTTTAGCTGGATGAGTCAACGGAGACCAATTTAAATGCATCACATAGGAATGGAAGAATGTTTATAAGCTACTTGGAAAATAACATTCCATCACAAGAGATGAATGAAATTGCAAACTTTCAGTTTTTATTTTTTAAGCAGGCTTGGAAAAGAAAACTCCACATTTAGTTTCATTAACAGGTTTAGCAAAAAGCAGAGATGAGGAACGTAAGGTGTAAAGTGTCCATTCGTCATTTGTGAACACACCACAGCACACAGTGTGAACAGGACAAAAATCTTTCACTGTATTTAACCCATTCAGCCAAGTGAAGCATCAGGCAGCCAGGAATACAGCACCTGGAAAGCAGTGTGCTGGGAGGTTGACCGATTATCGATAATTGGAAAGTTTTAAATGATCTTATCAATCTTATTGATTGATCTCCAATATGCACTTCACATGAAAATTCAAAAACCCCTTGCTGATTTCTCTAGCTGTCGCTAAGAAAGTAGTCCTCCAGAACTGGACATCAAGGAATTCATGCCACATCACTCACGGGATCAACTTGGACTCGAAATACATCTCAGTGGAAAGAAAAATCACGTACCAAAGCAGGCATATGTCAGCCTTTGTTGATATCTGGAATCCATTCTTAACCTTTTTCAAATCCAACCAAACACTGTTTGTACCCGCATATATTCCTTCTGACCAACTTCAGTATCTCCAACAGTAACTTTTGCAACTTTGTGTCATCTTATCTGCCATGTCTCTTGTCTGCCTGTCTCTTTGTCCTGTCTTCACAATGTGGTCCAGTCCCACTATCTTATTTCATGTATATCGGTCATTTGTCTTATGCTGTAGTCCTGTTTCTGTATGTTATATATGACCCCCCTTTCTATATATGACACAAATGTGAAAGTAAATACTATTTAATACATGTATAAAGCTGTAATTAGAAATAAAGTTGTCCACCAAAGAGGGGAGTGGGCGGGGTGGGAAAAAATGTCTACAGTTAGATTTCCGTGAATAAAGTAGTTCACAGTTAGCTTGCCTTGAATAAAGCATGCCCACAGGTAGCTTTCAATTAACAAAGCAGCCCACAGTTACTATTTACAACATAGCCTATAGTTATTGTTACTGTTAATGTAGCTATTAGCCACAGGGACAAAATTAGTGAAGATGATATGGATAAGATACATCGTCAGCCGCTTCTGTGCCTGAGGAAATCTTTGTCTTTCAGTTCGGCGGTTGCCGCTCTCGCTCAATCTCTCTCATGCGCCGCAGCAGCATCATGCTTAGTTGCTCAGGACGATGTTGAAGACAACACTTATATGTGTGATTACATATAACACATGATGCAGTCAATGACGTTTATAAATGAAAGTTTTTCGCATGTAAAAGTAGAAAATAGAAGTTTGTCGACATATCTTGAAAAATATACACAGTTAGCTCTCCTTGGATCAGACTTTAAAAACATAATCACTACTAGCTTATGCAGTCCTTGAATACTAGGCTGTGCAAAGTTGTTTTTTTTTTTTTACTAGACTGACAATTTGGCTTGATGTAAACATTATAATTAAAGATCAATATAATAATAATAATAATAATAATAATAATAATAATAATAATAATAATAATAACTATTATTATTAATGACGAAATATCGACACCCCTCTCAAAATAAATAATCAGCCTCACAGATCCTGATTTTTTATATAGGCACCAGGCAACCTGTATCGGTCAACATTGTTTGAGAGTACCTCGGAGGTGCCTCTAGCAGTCCAGGGATTCTAACCCACAACCTTCTGATCACAGGGGCAATTCCCTAACTACTTGGCCACATGTTGTTCTAAAAACAAGAACGTGAAACAAGCAACCACTGTAGAATAAAATGAACAGATATGTAGGTTTTAGGTCAAAGAGTATTTGTTTCCCTGTTATTAACAAAAGAGTCATATTTAAAGTTTAGGTCTGCAGAGCATTCAAACACCTGGAGAAGTTCGGCAGTATCCATTGTTAGACCAGTGACATCTTCTATTCTCTGGTTGACACGGGTAATGACTGGGTCCTCTTCTCCTTCCAACCATGCACTAAAGAACAAAAACACAAAAATGAATCAAACAAATGTTGGTTCTTCTTTACAGGTGGGCAATCAGGCAAAGTAATCCGATGTTCGCAAAAGCTCAGTGCTGTTCCTTGGCAGGCAATTATTTAAGTGAAGAAACTAGAAGAAACTAAATGGCTCATTTACAACAGCTTGCAAAATAACAGTAAATAAAGGTAATGCTTAATTAACTTTATTGTTATTGTTAAGCTATTTGTCTATGCCAGGGTCAGCAACCTTTAACACTCTTATTTTGAATAATCTTATTTG
Source organism: Nannopetersius ansorgii (assembly GCA_037974605.1). Classification (NCBI taxonomy): domain Eukaryota; kingdom Metazoa; phylum Chordata; class Actinopteri; order Characiformes; family Alestidae; genus Nannopetersius; species Nannopetersius ansorgii. Next base: position 2,590,057 of record JBBPDE010000021.1, on the reverse strand, counting down.
AAATCTGAAATGAAGATAACACTACATATATTGTTTTTTACTTTTATGCTATATATAAAAACTAGGCTAGTGTGTTGCTTGTGAAATGTTATTTATTCAAAGTAAATATTTAACACCTGGAATGACTTACAGCGTAAATTGACGTAATTTTCATCAGAATCAGAATCGCGTCTATTGGCCTACTGGAGAGACACATGGGTGTGGTGTAGGCACATGTACACACAATTTTAGATATTATTGTTTTATACTTTTGTGCTTGAGAGACACACTCGAACAGAATCAAATTCTTTGTATGTGTCACTCACTCAGAATCAGCCAATATTCATGATTCTGATTCTGTTTCGGAAACAGGCACTGTACGACGAACTCTGGACTGGACTGGACACTTGCTGTGTCTGCTGGCTGCAGATTGCGTGGATGTATGCCAGCAGGCTGAATGACTAAACACTAGTTCTGGGCCGTTAACGGCGCGAGATTCTAATCGCGCGATAAAAATTATCGCCGTTAATGAGAGTTCCTGCCGGTCCGCAGAGCCTTGCTTCTGCACCAATCAAAATTCAGTCAGATCAGGTCTGATCTCAGTCATGCTGTCACTGCTTGCCCCGCCCCGCCCCGCCCCCTTGACTTCACAGCCCGCCCCTTTGTCTCATTCGCTCCAAACTTTTCAAGGACACACATGCGTTATGACAGCCACGAAAACAAAGGACAGGCTCTGAACAGGCTCCAAACAAAAAAAACATGCTCTGAGTGTCTCTGACAGCGTGTCTTCCTCGTTTTGACTGGTTAGTGGCGAGAAAGCAGACACACCCTTCACATTAAAATAATTCCTGTGGGTGAATAATTCCTGCAGCCCCAAAGCCTGACTTGACTGGTCCCCAGGACAAATACGTTTGAGTAACTCTATACTACGCAAGCTATGACGAATTTCACCTTGATATTTCAGTGATTTTTCCGGTTCGCGCACGTTTTAAACCTGTCTCGGTGTCTCCGTCGGTGGTGGGGGGTGATGGGGGTGTTGAGGAGAATCTCGCGCAGTTAACGCCGTTAAAAAAATTGATCTATGCCCACCTCTACTAAACACCCAAACATATTGTAGCAGCATCATATCAGAAAGTGTCTTGTGCAAAACTGGGCACTGCATCAATTGACGCCCGCAGCCGTTATAGGTATAGCCAGTTAGCCGCAAATCTAGTGTGAAATTATTTATTTTCCAATAGCCACAAAGATCCACAACACGAGGGTGAAAGACGCATGCATCTCTAGTTTGATTGCGTTGTTATAAAACCAGCATTTGGTTTCATGGGCAAATAGTCTCTGTTAAATAAAAGAGTAAAAAAAAAAGTAATCTATGGGTGAGAATGGCTGAACACATAGGAGCATTCATGGGCTGAATATTTTTAATTAAACCACAACAAATTGACACGTCTGGTTTTATAACTAACATGAGCTTTAATGAGCGTTCATGAGAGTGCTGTTTTGCACCGAATTTGTTACTTCATGTTTGGGTTTTTAAGCTTTTTAATCATTGTCTGGCTTCCTTACCCAGGATGTCACTCCCACTCACATTTTAACGATATCTTGACCATTCTTCTCTCTCTCTTCTCCGCATATATTTAGTCTGATGCTATCACACTAAAATAGTACTATATTATTATTAGGGCTGTTAAAAATATTGCGTTAACTATTTGCATTTATTTATTTTCTATAACACTTTTCAAATTAATTGTGCGATCAATTAATTTTAAAGTAAACGCCCCTCTGCATTGCAGTACCACACAATCAGTGGGGGCAGTATTACGCTACGTCGGCGACCAGCATGCCAGAAAAAGAAGCCACTTCACGTTGCCAATGATAAGATAAAACTAGAACTGCAAGCAGTTATTAATGGGATCCAAGCGATGGCGCGCTCTGCATACCGGGCGCCCTCGAGAACGAGCAAGTCGGGTCGGACGAATGCGTGGAGTGCGAAAAGAATTGAGATATTTCATGGATTGACTCAGAAGTGCCCCATGGTAAAGTATACCAAATTCTATAATGCAATTTTAAGCGG
>JBBPDE010000021.1:2564395-2587907 GCA_037974605.1 Nannopetersius ansorgii | reverse complement strand
CCATCTCCACATCATTGCATTCAGTTTTTATTCACAATTTGTTTAGTGTCCCAACTTTTTTGGAATCCGGTTTGTACACAGAAATCATTATACACCTTATCTAGCATTTCTTAGAGATCATGATGTCATGGGAGAAAACAGTCTAAAAACACCACAGATCCTTAACCGTATCTAACAGTGGGCATGAGAATTTTTTAATCCCCTTAAATCGTTGGTTGGATGAAAGTAAGTGTTTCAGCAGAAGATCCTGTAATGTTGCGGGGTTGGACCTCCATGACTCAGACTAGTTTGTCCTGCACATCCAACAGACATTTGACTGAGATCTGGGGAATTTGGCAACACTTTGAACCGTCATTTATGGCAGGGTACATTATCCTGAAAGAGTATGCTACCAAGTATTGAGACGCCCAACCATTACACCAACAGAGACATTAATGACATTGCATTAAAATACATAGACTAATCTGGAGTTGGTCCCCCTTTGCAGCTAGAACAGCTTCCACTCTTCCTCAAAGGCTTTTCACAAAATTGGGGGTATCTGTAGGAATTTGTGCCCATTCATTCATTTGTGCCCATTCATTCATTTATGAGGTCAGACACTGACTTTGGATGAGAAGGTCTGGCTCTCAATTTCTGGTTCAGTTCATCCGAAAAGTGTTGGATGGGGTTGAGGTCAGGGATCTGTGCGGTTTAGTCAAGTTCTTCCACAGTGAACTCATCCAACCATGTCTTTATGGAACTTGCTTTGTGCACTGGGGCACAGTCTTGCTGGAATAGAAAAGGTTCTTCCCCAAACTGAGTCCACAAAGTTGGAAGGATGGCGTTATTTAAAATGCCTTGGTTTTCTGAAGCATTAAGATTAATCTTAACTGGATGTAAGGGGTCTCGCTCAACCCCTGAAAAACAGGTGTGTCCCAATACTTTTGTTCATACAGTGTATTATTGAATATGAACTTTCATTAATGTGAACAGATGTCTCCCCCTGCTGACGAACTAGACTCAGAGCAACTTCCGCCTCAGAACGGAAAGCGGTTTGTTTACATCCAGCCTGGAACAAAACATTAAAGCAGAAACGAGAGGAGGACTGGAATGTAAGTTTCTGGCTTTGAGGAAGCCTGATATAACCAAACATAAATACCAAGATTGTCTTCAAATTAGTTAGTGATTAAAACAGTTGAGTGCACCCAGTACATTAGTCCAGCTGCACTGTGTACACTACACTTTATGGACAAAGGTATTGGGACAGATACCGGTTTTCAATGGTTTGGTTGTCCACTTTGTTGACACAGTTTTGGGAATACTTTTCTATTCAAGCATGACTGTACACAAAGCAAGCTTCATAAAGACAGTGTTAGATGTGGTACAGACTAGAGGGACCAACCCCATGTTCAATGTATTTGAAAACCGTGCCATTAAAGTCAGTGATGGTGTAATGATCAAGCATCCCAATACTTTTGTCCATATAATGTTGTATATGTATGCCATACATTTCTATGACAGCTTTGGGATTAATTGGGACTAATCTTACTCTTTAGTTATGTCCCAGCTCCCCAACACATGATTTTACCTGAGCCATGTCTTATACCTTCAGCTTGGCTGAATGGCTGGGGTGTAGTCAGATAAGTTAAGCTCTAGGTCAAATCCTGCCTAATAGCAAAAGAACTGAGGGACATTCTTATTTGATATTCTTAACTCTGGGCTTATTTTAAAGTAAAGTGACTCCTTATAGTGTGAACGTCTTATTCAGCATGCAACCCATTCACCAAGTAAAGCAGTGACCAGCCACCAAAGGGGAGCAATGTGTGGGGACAGTACCTTGCTCAAGGATTCCTTGGTGTTGCCTCTAGCAGACCAGGGGATTAAACCCACAACCTTCTGATTGCAGGGGCAACTTCCTAATCATCAGGGTACCAGCTGCCCCAAGGGAGGATATTTTGCTTTGCCCATGGTGTTTTAGGGGTTGAAGTGGAACAAGAATGTGGTTTGGTTGGGGTTTCTTAAGAACTGAACCTTTTGATTAAGTTTTTTAAAATACTGTTATTAATGGCAGTGGTGCTAAATATCATACATATTTATTGTCCTGTGCATTAATAAATAAATGTTTGTATTCACACTAGTCTAGAATTGTGAAGATTCTCTGTACAGTTTTAATTTGTGAAAGAACATTTTTAGAATTTGAATTTTCTAGAATACCCTTCTCCTAAAATATGAGTAAGCTGATGTGAAACATTCAGCGCAGTTGTGAAGAAGAGGAACTCAGGCCTTCAGTATAACAAACTTTCATTTTCATCATAGTGTTCTGATAAGTAGAGTCAAAACAGAAATGAACAACACTGACTAAAGCTTTTCTTAGTAACAGACCGATGGCAATGTTGAGCAGTAAAAGTGCCCAAGAGATCAGTTGGATGTTGGACGATTATGGGATAAAACATGGTCCTGTGGTTGGTAAGCTCAGTATTTGCGAATACCACCTTAAAACAAAAGTCTTATTCAGGTTTTTTTTCTCTTTGTTCCTCATCGTGTGTCTTCTGACTGATTACCCGTCTTTTGGCAGACTCCACCAGAGCACTGTATGAGAAGAAGCTGAGAGAAGCCATGGCAAAGAGGAGAAAACCCAAACCTTCATCAGGCCAGAACTTTTACAGAGAGGAGGGTAAGTCTAGGGCTCCAGGGTACATTAGAGAAAGTTTATATCTTAAAGATCTATATTAAACACCATGGATTCAAATTGGGACTTTTTTTGGATAGATGCACAGAGTCAAGATTCTTTGTCACATAGTTAAACTACAGTTGAAACGAGACTGAGCAATTGACTCCATTATTGAATTGTGAAAAGGCTAAAACTAAGGTAATAAAATCTATATAAAATTAGAAAAAAAGAAATGAAATGCAAAGTGGATAATATATAATCCTTCTTCACACCGTTACATACACTGCCGTCACAATTGTCTATTTACTGTGTTGTCTATTGTCTGCAACTTGTTACATTTTGGAAGTTACAATATGTTGCACTGTGGTCCACGGAGAAAAGTTCTCATCACATTATGTACGTGTTCACAGCTGCTGAAGGCTATAATGTAATCTTGTTCCTTGAATTACTTCCGCAAACTGTGACCGGTACACGTCCTGCTGTATGTCATCAAGAGATTCATTGGCATTTAATATCCAAAATTCTTGGGCAGCTGGTGTCCTAGTGGTTAGGGAGTTCAACCTGAGATCAGAAGGTTGTGGGTTCAAATGCACTGTTAGTGCCACCACTGAGATACCGTTGAGCCAGGTACCGTCCCCACACACTGCTCCCTTGCTGGCAGCCCACTGTTTAACTTGGTGAATTGGATAAATGCAGAAAAAGGTTTATAAAATCCCACTCACATTGACATTTTAGCTCTGAAGTGTGACTGATCTGATCATTAACATGAACAATGATGTGGTTTGATTAAGTTATCAGTTTACAAATATCCACCTATGGAGTATTGATAGCAAAAATGATACACTAAGCTTGTATGGCGGCAGGGTGGGGATTGTGTTTGAAAATAGCCTGAACCTTTGGACCAAATACTCCTGAAATATGGCAGCATTTGTATACCCCTGACAAATCTGAATTTACCTTCATTCCTATCTTACAGAAGAGGAGGTTACTTACATACATCATCGCAGACCAGTGAGTTTGTATTATTGTCATTTTTATTTGTTATAAAATGTCTGTTAGTCGTCTGGAATGTTTCTAATAGCTATAATGTGTTTTCTCGTTTGTCCAGCTGAGACATGAAGATTTTGAAGACAGGTAAATGAATTTCAAGTTCAGTCTTAAGGTGCTTCAGTTTTAAGGTGCTGTAACATTCTTAAACTGATGATACTCTTAACGTCTCTCAGGAGAGACCGGATTCTGAGATCCGAATATGAAGAACTAGATTCCATCTATGAGTAAGTCTCTATGTTTCACCACTATGCATCAGTATCTCACACATACAAGAACAGATCTGTAAAATTTAAATGCAATAAATAGAGGAAAATGCTTCAGGAAAAAAAGTCTCTTTTTATATTTTGTAGGCCAGCTGTGTACAGGACACAAGTTTACAACAGCAATCTGTCTCTGGCCACACCGTCAAAATATGAAAGCCAGCGTGAGGGGACTCCAGAGAAACGCCTCGGCCAGTTTGTTCCACTCTGGCTGCAGGTCCTGCTGTTTCTGATCATCTTCGGTATTCTGGTGTATGTCTTCATGAACATGGAATCAGCAGAGACAGAACCTTTTAAAAGACTCACATAGGACATTTATTGCTCTGGAGCGATAAAATCAGCCTCATTAGATATTTTATGGTCACAGGTTTGTGGAAAAGCTCATTCTCGTTCTTTCTGTCTTGTGATTTTTGAATGTAGTAGTTTTAGAATCAGACTGCAGTGCCCAAACGGAAAACCCAACTGTTTGTTACAAGCACATTCACACTTTACTGCTATCTTTACCTCAGACGTTATTTTATTATACATTATTAATTTTAGAATACGGCAGCTGCCAGCACCACCAGCAGAAACTGCGTTGTCTGTCTGTAAAGCTACAGTTGCCTTTTCGTCAACCTATCGTTCTGTTATGGGGAAGTTAATGATACAGGATGCACCTGCTGTAGCGTTAAACCTGTTTCAGAAAAAGAAATAAGTAGTTACTTTTGAGAATTACTGGGGTGTGAAAATGTTGTGACGTCAACAACCATATAAGCCCACAACTCCTTTCCAAATGTGCTAAAGCAAAAAAAGAGAAAAATGATAGGGCTACACGCACATAGTGTTCTGATTATATTGCTACATTATAATTACAATACATTCTGTAATTACATATTGTAATACTGAGATACAAAAAAATCATCTGACGTGTTTAAAGGGGCACTGATGGTAGGAGCTTCAGTCACAGAGACTGCATGCTATTGCAGGTCATTCTGGTGGCTTTTATTGTTCCTCTTGTCTTCCTAGCAGACAAATCAGGGAATATCTTTTAAGAGAATGATGTTCCACCTCTCCGGTAGTTTGCGACTGACAGAATCCACGCAAATGCACCTTGAAGCTGTTCTGACGGCTCAAAACTCTACTTGGACATATTTTGTCGAGTTAGTCATCCGTCTGTATGTAATATACAAGTATATGTCAGTTTATTATTAACATTTTGTGCAGCCCTATTGCGAATGGTTTAATAAAGAAAGAAATCCATGTTTTTATTCTAACTTTCATTTGTTTAAGATTTCCTCAAGGCTTAAGGCTTCCTCAACAAAGGGCCAGTGTGGCTGTAGGTTTTCATTTCAATCAAGCAGCACAACAGTCTTCCAACAACTGCATTCCAAGTTCTATAATATTATTGTCTTTTTAAATGTCTTCATGCTATTTTCTATTCACCTGTATCAACAAGTACAGGTGAACTGTACCTTTAAGAAACATCTTGCAGTAGAAGCTCTTTAGTTTTTTATATTTTGTATACTTTGTATTGTGTCCTTTTTTTATTATTGTTTTATTGCAGTTTTTATTCGGGGCAGTTGGTAGCCTAGTGGTTAGGGCATTCGCCCTGAAACCAGAAAGTCCGGGTTCGATTCCCAAGACTGCTAGGCACCGCTAAGGTACCGTCCCCACACACTGCTCCCCGGGTGTCGTGTTCCTGGCTGCCCCCTGCTTCACTTGGTGAATGGGTTAAATGCAGAGGAAGAATTTCATGCTGTTCACACTGTGGGGTGTTCACGTATGGTCACTTTCAGTTAACTTGCTGCTTCTACTTTCTTTTGTTCTGTCCACTTTGCTGCTTTAACAATGCAAATTTCCCATCTGTGGGACTAGTAAAGGGTTCTCTTATTACAAGAGACTGCCTTTTGATTAACAGCTGGTTATGTACAGAAATTATCGGGTGCTTTTATTAAGGATATTTGAATTGTACTTACTTTTATGATCAAACTTTATGATCATTTCTAGTGCTCAGTTGACAAAAGGCAGTTGTTGCATGTTCCTTCAGTATGTTAGCGATGGTTTACTTAAAAAAAAATAAATACATTTTACAGCCCTAATCTAGATTACGGTTGAGAATTGTGTAAATTAAGTTTTTTTTGGATGAACAGTTGTTTTAATTACTGAAGAAAACCTAAAGACTGTTCTAGTCTGTAGTTTGGTTTCTCTGGCGCAAGGGTGTATGAGGCCAATTTAATAACGAAAATCCGGGAAGAAAATGTCTTGTACACCATTTAGAAAAAAACATTTTATATTACAGATACAACCCACCAAATAATCTTTGTCTGAATCTTATTTGCTCATGTGTAGTTGGGAAACTCACTTAGCTAAACACACTCAAACGCTAACTTCATTAGTGCTGGTCAAACATGTACACACAGAAATGATGCTGCACAGTGGTATAGGTACAGTTTTTGGGCTTCCATGACTGGTTCATCGATGGAGGCTTTGTTCATGATAAATCTCAAAAATGTTGCCCCAGACGTGCTAAAGAACAAAAAATAAATAACTGTACAAACAGTTCTTCATAGCTCACAGTTTGCTGACAGTACCTGTAACAGTTTGGGAAGAACAAAACAGAATGGGCTCCACACACATTTCAGGAAAAATTCCAGAAGCCCTTCTTAGTAGCACTTAAGTTACACACAATGTAGCGTCAGTCCTCTTTGATGTGTAGTTTGATGAAGTGTACAAAATGAAAATGCAAACTGGGATTATGTTTTGTAAACAGAAAAATTAGTGTCGAGGTGGTTCTTGATGCTTTGGTTTCACCATCAGTTTGTTCAGTTTAGTGTAAAATGACCATGTCCAACTCTGGGCACAAATCCTGTGATCACAACATAAGATGTAAATTACCATTTAGATCAACGTCACAACAGTCGTATGAAAAGAGTGTTTAATAGTAATTACTGGGGGTCCTCGAGTTACAACATCGTCTCGACATACAATGTTTCGAGTTTACAACGCTCACTCCCACTGGGCTTACACCGTTAGCCTCATACTTATACTGTGTAATTTGGTTGTGCACTGCGGGAGAATAGGTAGTAACGCGGCGTACGAGTGAGGGAGTTTTCCTTTTTCTGTGGCTTAGGTGTGTTTTAGATTTTACATCTGTGTTAGGATCGGTAAGCGACACCAAAATTCGTGTCACTGTCGGATGTCAGGAACGGATCTGTGTCATAACTCCAGGACCCCTGTATACGCCACATATTGTTCTTCCATAACAGGTTTTCTTACCAGGTTGTTACTTTTTTACTGTCAAAGCAATGTACGTGTTGTCCACACCTGCAGCAAAACATTGAATAACTGTGAATAAAACTCTTAACTGCATTTAACAAGTTTCAGTATTGCAGACTGGAACTGTAGCATGAAGACTTCAGTCACAGGTTTCTACGTTGTACTGCATTTGCTAATATTAACACTTATAAATAAAATGTATTATTATTAATATTAAGTGCCTTTCACAACTCAATATTATATGGTTATCTTCTGCTTTTAATAGACCTCAGCACTGCCAACGTTCAGTTTATCTTCCAGGAGCTCCAGATGCTACCCATTTCTGCACACGTCTTTACATGCTGCACTGCATTCCTTTACACTAGGGCTGCTTACGATTACTTTTATAACTTGTCCATCTATTTACCTTTTGTCTAAGTAATCGACTAATTTTAACCACCGTTTTAGCTACAGTGGCAAATAAATTCTATAATATTTTACATATTTACTATATATTATAGGGCAGCTGGTGGCCTAGCAATCAGAAGGTTGTGAGTTCAAATCCCAACTGCTAGTGTCACCACTAAGGTACCCTTCAGTAAGGTACTGTCCCCACACACTGCTCCCTGGGCATCCCTCCTTGGCGGCAGCCCACTGTTTCACTTGGTGAATACTAATAAAGAATTTCACATTGTTCACACTGTGTGGTGTGCTGTGCAGTGGTGTGGTCATGCGTGACTAAGGGTTTAAATTTAATTAAATATAATTTAATTAAAGTGATAAAACAATGATAAGAACCTTTTAGATTACTATTAATTACAAAAACTCCATGTATTGTTATTACTACCAACTTCTTGCGCCAGCAACAATTCTACACTGTAATCATGTATCTGTTCCCAAATTATGTCCCTGTTTCATGGGTCATGTCTTCATAATTGACAGTTAATGCCTACAGGTTTCTGCATTAAGTTTTATGGCTGATGTCCAAACGTGAACACCCAAGATTTTGTTGATTTTCTAAATGACTAGTACACATTCTCTACAGAAAACACCTAAATACACCATTTCTCTATATATTTCATTAGTCGGACATCTGCCCCAACCCCTCCCAGAAACCCCATTTGGCTCTCCATCTGGTCCAGCAGACTCAGATAGCCTACCTGAATGCTTAGAGAGCTCTCTTTGATCCACATTAGATAACGTCGCACCTCTATAATGATGGAAAAAGCTCACTCCTGGGTATAATGATCAAACACATGCTTTAAAGCAAAATGTTTGAAAACTAGAGCATAAACAGAAATGAACTAAGCTGGAATAATTGCACTCCATCTGGAAGGACAGCCTACAGAAGCACACTACAGAGATTACAAACACTTGCAGCACACTCAGCCTGTGATGGGCACAGAGAATTCTAGTAAACTGGCTTGCTTACTCTGGGCTCAGACCTGGACTCTGTAAAGCTGCTTTGTCACAACTTTGGCTAAAAAAGTGCTTTCTAAATAAGACTGAAACAAATTGATGTGATTTTTCTGTGGGGATGTGTGCTTATTAACATACAGACGCTCAAACAAATATAGTTGGAACACGGCTGCCAAAGTTTTCCTGATGGTCGCTCTATTAGTCAACTTTGATGCCCTACTTTACACTGTACTATACTCTTTACTGATTTAAAAAATGTATACTGTTCTACATTCTTTAACAGTCCTTTGTATTGCACAAGAACATATTAAAATCCTTTATACTGCCCCGTAAACCTTTACACTGCATTATATTCTTTTAAACACCATTACACTGCTTCACAATCTTTTACCCTATTTAAGCATCCTTCTACACAGCAGGCAGCTGTGATTACAGCAGTCAGTCAGGTGTACCCCCAAGATATTTAAAGTTTTAAAGAGTTTTATTTGAATTCGATGTGTTTATAGCTGTGTGCCCTCCTGATTCAGAGCTAAAAAGCTAAACTTTGTTGCTCCTTCAGGGCTTCAGTATTTAGGCAAATCTGGCATTTGTAATTAGTCAATTACCTAACCATGTTGTTATGAACACACAATACTATTACATTTACACAGAGATATTACACCATAAAAATTTACAACAAGTATTTTATTAATTCAGAATGTAGAAAAAAGTGTGCAGTTACTTACAAGTCCTCGACTCACGCTCCAGTTCTGTGGGCTTTCTCACTCTTTTGCAGTAAACCTTCGCCACAATCAGTATAGCACAAATGGCTATTACAAAGGTTAGGCCAGACACCAGCAGGCTAATGACCACAGGACTCAAAACTGGGTCTACTCCTGAAATACAAACAACCGCATTATTTTTTAGCTGTGATTATATGTGTATAAGAATGCGCTGACCTGTCAAAGAATGGACACCATTAAAGTGTGCTGTGGGGGTGTGCTGTGGTATCTGGCACAAAAATTTATGCAGCAGTTGCTGTATGTCTCTTCACGGATGGGACTAGTTTGTTCAGCACATCCCACTCATTTAAACTAAGATCTGGAGAATTAGGAGGACAAGGCAACAACTTGAACTCTGATGTTCCTCAAGCCATTCCTCACCATTTCTGTACTGTGGCACTGACCTGCTGAAAGAGCACATTCCCATTAGGGAATACTGTTACCACAAAGGGGTTCAATTTGTCTGCAACAATGTTTAGGTTGTGCCCCATCTTCCACAGGTAAGTGACAAACATGCATCAGATGCACATGATATAAAATTATTAATCAGCTTAATAATATACAAGCTATACAAGTTTCGCGTCTCTCCATTGATCCTTTTTACTTTGGTACTGACATGTTCTGACTCAGAACATCACTTGCTGTTTTGGGAACAGCTCTGTACAGGACATAAAGAGACTACAGAATGTGATCTGGGTGGCGGAACGCAGCACAAAATCAGCATTACTGTTTCCGCAGGACATTTCTACCAAGAGATGCAAGACCAGAGCAATTAAATTATCGGACACTCATCCCAAGCCATTAACTATCTGTTCAGAAGTATTTTGGCCAAAACAGAGGTTCAGGAGGAGCTTTAATCCTCAGGCCATAAGACTTCTTAATTAGTACATGCCATCACAACTTTCAACCAGTCTTTAAAACAGTGGTCCCCAAACCCCGGGCCGCGGACCACATGACCCACGGCCCGGTACTGGTCCGCGGGCTGCACAGAAAAAAAACGTGGATGTTACCTGTTTCATGTTGTCGGCTTGTTGTTATTAAAATGCTGTTAATAAAGCTGCGAGTACACATTGGATTTATGTTTATTATATTTTAAAGGTACTCCATTATTATATTTTCAAAATATCCCCATTTTTATGCGTATCATTTACCGTATTTTTCGGACCATAAGGCACATTTAAAAGCCTATATTTTTCTCAAAAATCAACAGTGCGCCTTATATCCCGGTGCGCCTTATGTATCACTTCCAGCTGTGTTTATGGACCTAGCTGCGCCGCTGAGTATTTTGCCCATGGGATTTTGCCACCTCGCAGAGTAATACACATTATGTTTTGACATAATAATTACCGTAACATTGTCGTGTGTATTTAATGACCCCAAAATGGCTCCTGTGAAGAGACATGCTTACGAAGCGGAATTCAAGCTTAAGGCCATCAGTCACGCAGATCAACATGGAAATAGAGCAACTTTGAGAGAATTTTATATTAACGAATCAATGATACGTAAGTGGAGGAAGCAAGCAGACGACCTGCGCCAAGTAAAGAAGACTAAAAAAGGTTTCCGCGGGAACAAAGCAAGATGGCCAAAGTTGGAGGACAACATTGAACAGTGGGTCATTCAACAGAGAGCATCCGGTAGAAGCGTCTCTACAGTCACTATTCGACTCAAGGCAACAGCAGTAGCGAGTGATATGTAAATCAACGACTTTCGAGGTGGCCCTTCTTGTTGCTTTCATTTTATGAAAAGGTGTAATCTCTCCATACGCACAAGAACTACCGTCTCACAACAACTGCCAAAGGATTACGAAGAAAAGCTAGCCCTTTTCCGCACCTACTGCACGGGCAAGATCAGTGAAAAGAAGATCCGCGTAGAACACATAACCAACATGGATGAAGTGCCACTCACCTTTGATAATCCCATGAACCGTACTGTCGAGAAAACGGGGACGAGCACGGTGTCTATCTGCACCACAGGGAACGAAAAGTCATCTTTCACGGTTGTTCTCGGTTGCCAGGCAAATGGCCAGAAACTACCACCCATGGTCATTTTCAAGAGGAAAACTGTGCCAAAAGAAAAGTTTCCAGCTGGCGTCATAGTCAAAGCAAACGCAAAGGGCTGGATGGACAAGGAGATGATGAGTGTGTCGCTGAGTGAAATTTACATTAAGAGACTGGCTTTTTCCACACATCTCCGTCCCTTCTGATCTGCGACTCCATGCGCACCCATCTCACCGACGCTGTCAAAGACCAGGTGAGGAAAACTAACTCGGAGCTCGCCATCATTCCCGGTGCATTAACTAAAGAACTCCAACCGCTGGATATTGGTGTCAACAGGTCGTTCAAAGTTATACTGCGTGCAACGTGGGAGTGCTGGATTACAGACGGTGAACACACATTCACCAAGACAGGGAGCAACTCGCTTATCTGCCAATGGATCATGGATGCCTGGGCCAAGGTTTCGGTGACAAGTGTCATCCGAGCGTTCACAAAGGCTGGAATCATCACTGAGCAGCCAAGTAACAGCAATGAGACTGACTCGGATGAGGACGAGAGGGATGCGGGTGAGCTTGACGCCGCAATCGCGCAACTGTTTAACTCAGACACTGATGGTGAAGATTTTGAAGGATTTGCGGAATAGAAATGAACTAACAAGTATGTGTATTGTTTTGTATTTCACGAGTTATCGCTGAAAATTTTTGAAATTATTCAGGTAATTTCGTATTTCATGAATTACAACTGAAAAATGTTGTTATTGAAATTATTGAGTTTATAATAAATAAATTAAGTAATATTTGACTTATCTGGCCGTTTTGTCTCGCTTAATTGATGCGCCTTACAATCCGGTGCGCCTTGTTTATGAAAATTGACACAGCTATTTAGAGTGCGCCTAATGATCCGGTGCGCCTTATGGTCCGAAAAATACGGTATTTGTATAAATACGTATACATATATTTATCGGCCACTCCTTAAAGGCCGGGCTGTGAAAATAGTTTCTGATATTAAACCGGTCCGTGACTAAATAAAGGTTGGGGACCACTGCTTTAAAACACAAACTGAACTCTACAGTATCTAACCTACTTCTCTACCTCACTGTATCTCACCATATTCATCAATAGCATACTAGCACACTGCACTCTATTCTATTACGCTTCAGACCTTGTTTTACTTGTAATATTTTCCTATGTACTTTTAGTCATGGCCTTTAATCCATTGTAACTATATTGCAATCTCAAGGATGTTTCAGGGGTGGATTACACCACACGTCATACTGATATAACTGTGTGTGTGACCGATACAAAATCTTGAATCTTGCTACAGACAGGGCAATCTGCACAACACGGTATGTAGCTTGTTCAGTAATTTGTGCTACAGTAGCTCTTCTGTGGGATCCGACCAGATGGGCTAGCATTTGCTCCCCACACGCATCAGCGAGTCTTGGGTGTTTATGACCCAATCAGCAGTTCACTGGTTTTCCTTCTTTGGACCACTTTTGGTAGGTACTAACCAAAAGTGGTCGACTTTGGAGAGGCTCTGACATAGACTAGCCATCACAATTTAGCCCTCGTCTAAGTCATTTACACTTGCCCATTATTCCCCTGCATCAACACTGAGAATGAACTAGTCACTTACTGTGTCCCCACTTGACAGGCAACATTCTTACAATATTCTCAGTGTTATCCACTGCACCTGCAATGGTTTTAATGTTGTGACTGATAGATGTAAGCAATTAAGAAAAGCTATGAGTGATACATCTCCAAAGCAAAAGCTGTTTTTGATCTCCCTGCACCCATTTCATCAATTTAAGACCACCAATTATGTTACGCCAAAATGTGCTACCAAAGGTTCAGTAAACATTAGCATTAAGCGATACTTAATGCTATATTGATAAACTTGTTTTGCTAAATGATCCTATTTGTGCCAGATTAATATCCAGTTATTTGGTGCTATTTGGAGTGATTCTTTAGTGCAGCTTCAGGAAGAATTGCTCTTTTACTTCAGCACAAACCACAACAAGCACACACAAATGATCAAGAACTATGACTCTGTACCTCGAACGCTGATAGCTAGTGGCTGGCTCTCTCTGGAAACAAAAGTGCGTCCACCAAACTGGACCTTATAGAGGCAGCAGTAGTAGCCTTCGTTGGAGGCCTGAGCGTTGGAGAAGCTAAAGGTGACAAAGGGTGCGAGGGCAGGAAGAGAGTGACGCACTGTGCCATTGGGTCGGATGAGCCGGAGCTGGAATGAACCACCTGGATACTGTGGCTGCGTGAAACAGGTCACATTAAAGCTCTGTCCCCGGTTGACCCAGCCAGGTCGAGTAGTCGGAGATGCATTATACCAAATCTGAGGTGTGTGGATTTCCACTGTGAAGAAAAACAGGAAAAGGCAAAGGAAAAGTGCTTTAAGCCTACATAAAACTAACCTGAGAAGACAGCACCTTGAAAATGAAATATTAAAAGCTTGCTTCTTTAGCTTTCCCACTAAAGATTTCTTTAAGATAAATACAAATGAATCAACACAGTTTAAGACAAACTGGATGATGTAAGGCCTAATGTTAGGACCATTCCAGTTGTTAGGCTATAAAACTTCATTACACAAAAGAACAATAACTGACCTCACCTCATTACCACTGAAAACAGTGGCAAGACTATGTCCAGTTCTTATATACTATTAGAGTAACCAAAGAAAACAGTAGTTAATCTGTGGAATACTTGCACAATGTAGTGACACCAATCAGTCATAACGTTAAAACCGATGACAGGTGAAATGAATCATCTTGATTAACTTGTTACAGTGGCACCTGTCAAGGGTAAGACACGATCACAGTTGATGTGTTTGAAGCAGAAAAAATGGGCAAGCTAAGGATCTGGGTGACTTTGACAGGGGCCAAAATCTAATGGCTGGACAGCCTGATCAGAGTATCTCCAAAACCACATGTCCTGTGGGATTAGAAGCTACCAAAAGTGGCCTAAGGAAGGTTAAACACTGGAATTGGAAACAGGGGCTCACTGATACGCATAGGGAGTGAACGGTATCCGGTTCAATCCCACAGAAGAGCCACAAGATGAGATCAGAACAGGACCATGCAGCAATGGAAGAAAACAGCTTGTTCTAATCAAAAATGATGTGAACAACCGGATGCATAAGCGCTGCTTTTCTGGGTAAAAGATGGCATGGATGCATGATGTAAGCAGGCACAACAGAGGCAACTCTGGGCAATGTTTTACAGGGAATCCTTGGGTATTGGCATTTATGTGGATGTTAAGTTGACACAGAGTATCTTCCTAAAGATTGCAGCAGCCTAAACAAGTTGCAACGGTATTCCCTAATAGTAGTGGCCTCTTTCAGCAGGAGAATGTGTTCTGCCACATGGCAAAAACTGTTCAGGAATGGTTTTAGGAACATGCGGTTAAGGTCTTGACTTAGTCTCCCCAGGCCCGGCTCTAAATATGATCCAGCATCTGTTGAATGTGCTGGACAAATTAGCCCAATTCATGGAAGATCCACCTATATACCACAGAGTCTGGGGAGCCATTGCCTTGATGAGTGAGAGCTGTTTTGGTAGTGGTCAGACAGATGTTTTTGGTGTTTTGGCTGATCGGTGTATATCGTTTGCAAACATTTAAATTGTCTTTTTTTTTTTTTTGCCTCACTATACATACCTAGTTTAAATGTAACACCACAGGGAAGGAAGCAGGTGCGAAGATGTTATACTAAACAAACATGTACTAAAACACTAAATTGTGCAAGTACATCCATTAATCTAATAATAGCTAATAGTTCCACAACAGAAACAATACATAGTTGCAGATGTGCACTGAGCTCCAGCTCATGTGTTATGGTGCACTTACCGACGGTGATGTTAATGATGTTGCTGGACGGCGAGTTGCCGGGGTTACCCTGGATCCGGTAGAGACAACTGTAGCTGCCTTGGTGAGATGTTTCCAGGTCAGAGAGGGTCAGCTCCACTCGAGTCTGTCTGACATCGGCCCTCTGCGTCACTAGAGGCGTGTCCACTCTGCTCTTATACAGGTGGACGTCAATGGGGTACCGCCAGTAGGGTGCAGTGCATGTGAACAAGACAGCTTCCCCAGCTGAATAAGCAGAGAACGGGGACTGCATGGTCAAGGTGGGCGCAGGCAGCTTTCCTGCAATTTGACAACATACAAATGAAAATAAAAGTTTGTCTCCCAGAGTGCCTCCCAGTTATACATTCATATCCCTGGTTCTTAATCACAGGTGCAGAGCAATACGGCATAATTTGTTCAGTCACTTGTTCTAAAACAATTCATTGATTTCTGAAGAGTCCGAGCTGGTTTATGAATGACACTTTCAAAAGTTAAATACCAACCTTTAATTCATTTATTGTGTCAAAAAAGGTAACAGGATATCACCCCAAAGCCTCCAAAATAAGCATATTAAATCGTTCCTTGTTTAATTTGTCTACTTAAGTGTATCCTCCTTACCATTTATCTTCCCAATCTTAAAAAAAGATACATCTTTGTCTGACCAACAAAAGCTGTTCCTAAAAGCGACACAAACATTACACTGCCCATAACAAAAAAAGCAAGCTTTGCCAAGTTTAGCTGAATGTGTACTCCAAGTCTATCTGAGATAACTTAATACATCAATATCATTTAGTGCAAATGTAATGATTTAGGCTCAGAGTTTAAGCATCCATTTGTTTTTAGCTACATTCATTTTTCATTTGTTGGCTCTATGCTGTAGCAGCTTCACATCATTCTTCTACCATTGCTAACCATTTGCTTACCTAGATTTAGATAAAACCACTTGACAAGAAACTAGCAAGTGTCAAGTAAATCCACAACTTTAAATCTTAAACGGTCGCCAATGTGACTAGAATATTTATTTTGCGACTAGTCATTTAATTTCAGTTGTCAATGGCGATCGTCTCTCACAACCAAGAGAAATTTAAACTACAAGAAAAATGGCATCTTATAAGTATGTGCAGATACGCTCAACCCGAGTCTGCTGTTCCTACTACAGTATCACGTGATTATAATGAGGAGAGCAGCTGCATCCAAGCCATACATCACCAAGTGCAATGCAAAGCCTCAGATGCAGTAGTGTAAATCACATTGCCACCTGGACTGAGCAGTGGAGGTGTTCTCTGGAGCAATGAATCATGCTTCTCCAACTGGAAATCTGATGGACTAATTTGGGTTTGGCGGTTGCCAGGAGAACGGTACTTGTATGATGCACTGTGCTGTGAGGGGGGGATTATGGTGTGGGGTTGTTAATCAGGAGCTGTGTTTGGCCCTTTAGTTCCAGTGAAAGGAACTCTGAATGCTTCAGCATACCAAGAGATTGTGGAAACAGTTTGGGGACGGCCCCTTCCTGTCCCAAGAAGACTGTGCACCAGTGCACAAAGCAAGGTCCGTAAAGACATGGATGAACCTGGACAGAGTCTTGACCTCAACCTGAAAGAAAACCTTTGGGATGAATTAGAGCACAGACTGCGAGCCAGTCTTTCTCATCCAACATCAGTGTCTGACCTCACAAAAGTGCTTCTGGAAGAAAGGTCAAAAATTCCCATAAACACACTCTTAAACCTTGTGGAGAACTTGCCCAGAAGAGTTGAAGCTGTTATAGCTACAAAGGTTGGGCTCATGTCATATTAAACCCTATAGATTAAGAATGGGATGTAACTTAAGCTCATATAAATGCCCAGATTTTAATTTTAATTTACTTATTGTTTTTTAATTTTTGCACAGTCAGTAATAGGAGCGGTTCAGGATACATTTCACTGTGTGTTGTACTTGTATGACTGCATGTGACAAATAAAGTATCTTGAATAAGCGTGTAAAGGCAGGTAAGCGAATCCTTTAGGCAATATAGTGTAGCTCATAGTGGGTGTGATGGGCTAGATGAATTAAAGTAAACTAAAGTGTTACATGTGAACACACCACAGCACAGCAGTGTGAACAGTGTGAAATTTGTGTCCAAAGAGCAGTGTTTGGGGATGGTATCTTGCTCAAGGGTACCTCAGTGACACCAATGGCAGCCTGGGATTCAAACACATGGCCTTCTGATTACAGAGGAAACTCTCTAACCACTAGGTCTCCAGCTGCCCCAATTAATTGATGAATGAAGAGGATCAATCGGCTTTATTAATCAGGCTTCACCTTATCTTTTCACAGCATAACAGTAATTGCGATCAAAATACATGAGAATGAAATTGCACCCATTTTTCATAGATAAAAAGACGGCATATTTTAATGATATAATGATTTTTCAGTTCAGAAATCTGACTACCTTGATTATAATGGCAAAAAAGAAATGAGAGTAAAAAATATAATTCAACACAGAATTTAAAACTTCAGTGTAATGAAGAACTATTCCAGTGAATACTGCAAGACATTATTATTTACTCACCTGTGCATTCTACCCCTGCATCCTCGTAGTGTGAACACACTCCACTATTAGGGGTGTGTTCACACAGGTCAAGCGTGAACTCATCCCCTGAACACCTCACATTCCTCCACCAAACCTCGCCGCTGAGCCTCCCGTATAGAGTCCCACTGCGGGTGGCAAAAGCAAAGCCGCAATCCAGTTCCCTACAGACGACTGCAGCATCCCGCAGATCCCAGCCCCTCGAACACACCGTCCCCCACTGATGGCCCAGATACACCTCCACCCGACCAGAGCAGCGAAAACCCTCCACGCTGCCCAGTCTCACTCGCATCTCATCTGCAAAACACAACACAACAGTCATATTAACACACATTATTTCACAAACCACATTTCTGCTTTGAAGGAACAGCAATTTAGTGATTCCCCCACTCAAATAATTTGTTGTGACCACATTATTCTCAACTCCAGGGTTGTGGTTTGTGTATGTCTGATCTACACACTATGGACAAATGCACCAACAGGGACTGTAATTATATTACATTCAAATACATAGACTACTTTAATATGGAGTTGGTTTCCCCACCGCAGCTATAACAGCCTTCACTCTTTTTAGGAGGCCTTCCACAAGATTTTGGAGTGTTTCTGTGGGAATTTGTGCCCATTCATTCTATAAGGCATTTATGAGGTCAGGCACTGGACGGTAAGTCCTAGCTCAAAATCTCCGTTCTAGCTCATCCCAAAGGTGGTGGATGGGGTTGAGGTCAGTGATTCGTGTGGGCTCCATGTCTTTATAAACCTTACTTAACTGGGACAGTCATTCTGGAACAGAAAAAGACATTCTCCAAACTGCGTCAACAAAGTTGGAAGCATGGCATTGTCCAAAATGTCTTGGTCTGCTGAAGCATCAAGATTGTCCTGCACTGGAAGTAAGGGAGCTTTGCCCAAAAAAGAGGTGTGTCCCAATACTTTTTGTCCTCGTAAACTGTGTAAATTATCAAAACCCTGTAAATATTATTAACCGAAACGAAGCGATCCACTCACCAAATCCTCTAACATCCTGGTCAACGATGCTGATGCCTATTAAAATGAGACAAGCAACACGTTTAATACCGTTCGTAATCTTTGTAAATATCATTACTTTTGGCAACCTAAAGAAAAATAAAACAGGTAAAATGATAGTTTTACTGACCCAGCATGGATATGATTAGGAGAATCCTGGCCATTCTAGATCCATAAGCCTGCTGTAAGGGCTTTAACAAGTAAAACCTGGACACAGCTGGCTCTAAGGCTATGGACAGAACTGCCTGATAGAGATCTGTAGCTCATATGTCTCTAATAAAACACATCTCAAGCTTAAAAGTGACATATTAGCTTAGAGAATGCTAAGCTAGACTGCTGTTTATAAACAATGTTAAGGCTAAGCTAACAGAAATGCTAACTTATTAGCTTCTGGTGTGAGCAGACACCTTAACAGCAAACATATAGTCTCATTTCATTTTGCCTACTTCACATAAATGCCACGATGAACATAATAAATATAAACATTAGTTTAAATATTCACAGCAGTGTAAAATCTGCTGGTAAGGGTTAGCAGAGTTAGCTAGTGAGCTAACCCCAGGTCTATCCGGACAGATAACTGAAGCTAGGGTTTCAACTTCTTAAACTAGAGCACTGTATAAATGTAGAACACAGACACGTTCTTCTCATAGTCTGTGTTTAAAAAGAGCTTATCTGGCACGTGTGTGAAGCAGACAATTGTGTGTGTGTGTGTGTGTGTGTGTAGAGCTGGTGGCTTCGTCCTCTTCTTTTGGTCTCTTCAGGTTTTGCCAGATCAAATATTGCAAAGTAATAATAATTAAAACTGAATACACATCCTGTTTTAAAGTGTTTAGTTTATACAGACCAATCTACCAACAATTTATGAACAATATTTTAGCATCAACCAATGTTTTACAGATGTTTATTTTTACTGCTTCTCTTAGTGATGTTTCTATGTGTGGTAAAATATAGACGCCAGCAGATATTGTATGATACAGTATGATACCCTGGACAAAAATATGGGGACGCCTGCCCATTACACGAACAGGGCTTGCATTCAAATTTAGACTTTAATGTGGAGTTGATCCCTCTTTGCAGCTGTAACAGTTTCTACAACTGTCTTTATGGACCTTGCTTGCAGTAGCGGTGCACTGGGGCACAGTCATGCTGGAATAGAAAAGGTTCTTCCCTAACTGTGTCCATGCTGAAGCATTAAGGTTGTCCTTCACTGAGAAACAGGTGTGACCCAAAAACTTTGTCTATATCGTGTACATCTATCTTAAAGTACTGTTAAACATACAGCCTGATTAGTCTTAAGGAATATAAAGGACATATAAGACAGATTTAGTGCTGTTTTATTTTAGAAAAAATGCAACAAACAATGCAACAAATATGTAAAAAAAAATTAAAAAAATTAAAAAATGGCAAGCAATAGCAATTTTTTAATGCCAATAGAATCTGTTTGAATTCGAAATGTGAATTAAAAAGGCACCATCATAAATGACTCACATAGGTTTTAAAGGGCTTTCAACTCTTTACACGTCCCTAAATATAATTAATATAATATAATTCATAAATTAAAATACATTAAAAAAGATAGGATCCCACGGTGTGTTCCTTCTTATGTACTTCTCAGCCTCCAGATGGTGCTGAAACACGACTCAACAACACACAAGCTATAATCAAAGAAAATGTATTTATAACACCACTTTAGAACTCAAAGTGCTATATAGAAGTAATAAAAGAATAACAGGGAAATAACAATAATTAAAATAAAAATAATAACACTGATTAACAATGTTTTAAACAGTTGCTTTGCTATTATTATTTAATAAATAATTAATCATAAATGAATCAGTTATCAATATACAAATGTACAGTGTACTCAGATCTCATACAAACTATATGTACAAAAGTAGTGTGACACACCTGTTTTTTAGGGTTTGGGCTAGGCCCCCTATTTCCAGTGGAGGCCAGTCTTAATGCTTTATTTGACTGCAAGCGCCTGCAGAGGATAGTATATGACAGCAGAGAACATTATTGGGGAGCCTCTCCCATCACTCCAAGACACATTTCACAAGCGCAGTGTTCGCAGGGCCTGCAACATTGTGCAGGACCCCTCTCACCCCTCACATAGACTTTTCTCACTGTAGATCCAGAGCTCTTGCCGTTTTTTCTCCCTGTATACTTGTATATGGTGAAATGACAATAAAGTTCACTTTGACTTTGACTTTGGATAGTCTTCCAAGAAGAATGAAAGTTTTTATAGATGCAAAGAGGAGACTAGCTCCAGATTAAAGTCTATGTATTTGAATGCAATATCATTACCCTGTTGGTGTAATGGTCAGATATCCCGATACTTTTGTCCATATAATAATAATAATAATAATAATACATTTTATTTGTGGGCGCCTTTCTAATACCCAAGGTCACCTTACAGAGCATAGGCAAGACAATAAGCATATACAATAGACAATAGACATAGACAATAAGCAGTATTAGAAATAAAAAAATAAAATAAAATAAATTAAATCATATGAGTAAAATTCACTAGCGAGATGTACGAGATGTACTAAAGTGAGTAAGCCTGTCTGAAAAGATGGGTATACACTATATATATATAGTGTATCATATTCAGACAAATGTAACACTGGATGGATATCCAAGCAGTAAACAATGTGGAGTATTTGTTCTGATGGTAAATTTATCATTTGTTATCTCATGTTTATGTGACACTTGAAAGTTTGAAATAAATGGATACTTTAGTCATTACTGAATAACTGAGAGCAGGTGTGCGCGTGTTTGTGCTGTGCTCGCGCGTCATTTTTGTTGTCCTGTGTGTGTGTATGAGAGAGAGAAAGTGTGTGTGTGTCTGTGTAGTCTGTTTTTGTTTGTGTGTGTGTGTGTGTGTGTGCGTGTGGCTGTGAGCGAGAGCGAGAGCGAGAGAGAGAGAGAGTGTGTGTGTGTTCATGTTTATGTGCCGGTGTCTGTGTGTGCGCGCGTGCCCGGTATACCCAGGTCGGTAAGCGCGTGCATGCGCAGGAGCCAGCCGGAGCTTTCCAACAGGTGTGCTCCGAGAGTGGGAGAGAGAGAGGGAGTGCGTGGAGGAGTGTTTGGGGTCGCTGTGTTCCAGTGTGAGTCTGGCGGGAGTTGTGGTAGCTATAGCCGGGCTCGGAGCTCTAAGCCCGTTCCCGGTTGCTGGAGGTGCCGCGGTATGTGTTTTGGACTCGTTCAAACTCCGTCAGCCTGCAGGACTCTGATATTTTAATTCAGTGAGAGCTCAGCAGGGATCATGCCTGTCAGTAACGGCTCCATGATGGACCTCCAGACTGAATATGTGAAAGTGAAGGCCCACTACGGAGGGTGAGTCCAGTTTCTGTACTCCTCATTACTAACGACAGCTAATGCCTGCTTATACTGGAAGCAACTGCTGACATCTTAGACACCACAACAGAGAGTAAACACTGTCCACTGTCTGGTGTTTCTAAAACTATACTTAAAAGTCTTCAACACTATTCTTCTTGGTTAAGCAGTTGGATCAGATAAGGCTTTATGGAGGCTATAGTTAGGCTTAGCATGGATGAACCTCCCCCAATGCACTTGTTGCTCATATTTGCTTGCAGTCTATGGACACCTGGGATTGGGACACCTGTGTTCTATGGTTTGGGATAGGCCCTTTACTTCGAGTATACCGACATTTTGGACGACACCATACTTCCAACTTTGTGAACACAGTTTGGGGAAGAACCTTTCTGTTCCAACATGACTGTGTCCCAGTTCACAAAGCAGGCTACATACAAACATGGAGCGACACAGAGCCCTGACCTCAACCCAGGCCAACACCTTTGGGATGAACTGGAATGGAGATTGCAAGCCAGACTTTCTTGTCCAATATCAGGGCCTGACCTCATAAATACTCTACATAACAAATAGGCATAAATTCCCACAGAAACTCCAAAATCTTGTGAAAAAGCTTTCAAGAAGAGTGTAAGCTGTTATAGCTGTAAAGGGGATGACAAACTCCATATCAAAGTTTATGTATTTGAATGCAGTGTCATTAAAATCCCTGCTGGTGTATGTCTATGTAGTGTACTTTCACCTCTTACAGACCAGAGAAACACTCATAACTTTTCTGCGTGTTGTGTCGCTCCCTTCCTCTAAATGGCTGTGCTTATCTTCCACTTGTGAAACTATTCCAGTAATTTATGGTGCTGCATCCTTTACCGACACTTAGTGTTGGGCCTAATGTCTGATTAATGAAAGCAAATTGTTAAAGGTCCCTGTAAAGGTTGCCAGGTCATTCTCCTACCAAATCAGAGTATTGACTTTTGTTTTGTACTCTTGCTCTTTAAAATTGAATCTGTCTAAAACAGAAATTTTAATTATTGGATCACCAACGCAAACAAGAAACATTCAGTACCCCCTTAGACTTGATCTGGAAGCTTCATCAATTTTCTCTTCCGCTACTGTTAAAAACCTAGGTGTCATTTTTGACCCCTTGTTACACTTCGACGCTCACATCAGTCAACTGTCTAAGGCTTCATTTTTTCACCTACGGCGTATTGCCAAACTTCGCCCGTTTATGAGTGCAAAAGATGCTGAAACATTAGTTCATGCATTTATCACATCGCGTCTGGACTACTGTAACGCTCTTTTCTCTGGCTTACCAGTACGTACTATTTCCCGTTTACAGCGCATTCAAAATTCTGCTGCGAGAATGTTAAC
>JBBPDE010000021.1:2522127-2535748 GCA_037974605.1 Nannopetersius ansorgii | reverse complement strand
CTGATAGAACTTTTACCAAGACAGTAAACAGCCACCAACTCTATGCCACTGACAGATGGACACAGGGCTATCAAGTTGACCCAAAACCTGCGTGTGAGATTTTCGGGATGTGCGGCCGAGCGGGGGTGGGGGTGGGAGGTGATTGTGCGGGGGGGTTGGGGGTTGGGTTGTGAGGCAACAGGATAACAGAGAAGCACCCAACGTTGATGGGGGTGTTCAATGGGCAGCCTAGATTCTGCGGGAGAAATCGGAGGTGTGGCGTGTGAGCGTGTGAAGACAGTCAGATGCGTGTGTCTCACGCTCATTGCCCAAATCCTTTCTGTGAATATATCCCCTAAACTTCTGTCCCATCACACTCAGCTCTTTATTCAGATGGAGCAGACTTTAGGATGGGATTTAGAGCACAATTTGACCGTTTATGATCTATAAAAGTGCTCAAAACTTCACCATGCAGCCAAACACAGCTGGGAGCCATTTTAGAGTTTTCACAAAACACTGTAAAGTTGTTACAAAAGAATGCGTTTCTGAGAGGTCCATGCACAGGTCAGTTATCGTCGTTACACTTCCACACACTTTGATCCGGAGACAAATGGATTCTGAATTCATTCTGGCTTTTGTCGTTGAACAGGATGGAGCAAATGGGATCAATCTCAGACAAATGGTTCAGGATTTAATTGACATTGAGTACAACATTGGCAGACGTAAGTATTGCAGACTCTTTGTTTGTTCAATATTCAGTCTGCTGAGTGTGCTTTGAAAACTTCATTACCGCTTTAATGTCAAACCTTGGGAGCTTCAGAAGCTTTTTCTTCCCCTGACCCTCGTTAGCCTCTTGATTATACCAGGCAATTTGGAAACTCATGAGACAAAATATTTACAGTCATGCTTTAGCCTATAGACTTTTGTTGGTGGTAAGACAACAACAGCATGATATACTCGCCCCGGAATGGAGTCAAACACTAGGTTACTAGGATGGCGGATAGCGATGTTGCCCACCACACACCA
Organism: Nannopetersius ansorgii; assembly: GCA_037974605.1. Classification (NCBI taxonomy): domain Eukaryota; kingdom Metazoa; phylum Chordata; class Actinopteri; order Characiformes; family Alestidae; genus Nannopetersius; species Nannopetersius ansorgii. The sequence goes on along the minus strand of JBBPDE010000021.1, from coordinate 2,534,743 downwards.
ATTTCACACACACCCACACCTACACAGAGACACACACACACAAACACACACACACACACACACACGCACGCACGCACACACAGACACACACACACACACACACACACACACACACAGGAAAGTAATCTACTATGCGCAGCAAGGCACTGTTATGTGCAGATGAAACCATAAACGAACTATTTGACCTCAACTGGTACATTAGGCAGAAAAATATCACACCTACAGTAAAGCATGGAGGTAGTAGCATTCTGTTGTAGTGGTGCTTCTTTGCAACAGGGACAGGGTATTTGTCAGGACAGAAGGAAAAACACTGGGGCATTATATAATCAAATTCTTGACAAAAACTGCCCCTAACAGAAAGTGGTCAATGAGAAGAAGGTTCCCCCTCCATCATGACTTACCTTTACAGCATATAGCAGGCACCCTTATCTAGAGCAACTTAAAATCATTAGTTATCTAGTCATTAGGTTCACAGGCAAATGTTTTACCCACTAGGTCACTAGTATCCCACAGATTGAGGATAGTGGTCCTCTAGTGGTAGATCCAATTTGAGCTTGAACAGTTCGGTCAAGTTGACACATATTGCATAATCTAGATGTGCAAAGTTGGTAAAGTATCTCAACAGATTCAAGGCAGTAATTAAAGCAAAATGTGGCTATACAAAGGACTGACACAGTGATAGATACCTTATTCATCTCCGTAATTGTTAAAAAATCAAAACTGTTGCTATCACATCTTTCACTTGGAAAATACACCAGGACTTTTTGTATGCCTTTATTTCAGGCTGTATGATGGTTCTACCAATCTAGAGGAGCACACAATGTCTGGAGTACACAGTACATCAGCAAGTGCATTGATGAAACTATTGCCTCCAAGACAATCATCACATGCTCCACCCAGAAGCCATTGATGACTGTGGAGGTGTGCACACTGCTAAGAACTCATGACATTGCATTCAGGGCAGGCATTAGGGTGCAATGAGAACAGAAAGGGTCAAACTGTCCCAGTCCATCAGAGGAGCAAAGAGTGCACATGCGCAGAAAATCTATGGTCACGTCCAAGACATTTGTGACACATGGTGCATGTTGCAGGACTTTTGGACCATCAGGACCTACAGAAATTCTACACCTACAGAAATTCTACAGGTCTTGATGAGGCCTCTCTTCCAACTGTGCTGAGTGACTTTTACACTTGATTTGAGACACAGAACTACTTCAGCATGGAATATCACCCAACCCCACAATACTCAGGTGCTGTGATTTGTGCCTCATGATGAGCCTTCTATAGCACTTTATGATGATTGTCATGAGTGCCATGGGATGGTGGTCACTGAAGCATGACACTGATTACTTCTTTGGCCTGGGGGTTGATAGTGGTGGCTTTAAAGCACGTTAAAATGATGGTGGTTATTAGAGAGATATTGAACTGGTCCTTGAGAACATCTGCCAGCTGGTCTGTACACCCTCTGAGCAGAGTCCTCTTCACAACAACTATTGTCAGACCAAGCTCCTTCCCACATTGAACCCCCCTATCATTTGCATGTCATCCCAACAATTCAACAGATGAGGCTATCGCCACCTGGCCCATACCCCTCTGGACAAAAAGAACACTTATGTGAGAATGCTGTTCATAGACCTCACTTCAGCATTCAACACCATTGTTCCTCAGCATCCAAATGGGAAGCTGAGACTACAGGGCCTGTACACTTCCCTCTGCAACTGGATCCTTGCCTTCCTGACAGGTAGATCTCAATCAGTCAGGATCGATAGCAACATCTCCAGCCCTGTTTACACAGAGGAGCCACGGCAGTGCAACAGTTCACAGTTCAAATCACAGCAGTTCTTTAATGATGCAGTCTTAGGTGGGTTTGATCAGTGAGAACCATAATTACCCCTTTTCCACTGCACTGGTTGCCATGCTGGTTCCATACTAGTTCCCAATGTTGGAACCAGTGCCACGCTTTTCCACAGGAAAATTGGTGCCTGTCCCTAAAACAAGCACCAAACCGGTGCCTAGACTTTGCTGGTCTCATAGCGAGAACCCGTGACATCACGTGATGGTGGGCGGAGTCTGCACGTAATCGTTGTCTATGTCGATATCTTTCAACGGTAATCACACGCTGAATAAGCTGCAAATAAATTTTCAATGGTTGGACAATAACCAGCCAGCAGGAACTGAGTTCGGCCATGTTTGTTTCTGTTTAGTGGGCGTGGCCTGTCACGTATTCTCTTGTGACTCCTGCTGAGCCTCTGTCTAGTATAAACGCAGGTCGGTTCCCAGTTCAGCTCCAGCTGAGCACCAGATCCGGCTCCTGGCACCAGCACCAGCACCAGTGTAGTGGAAAAGGGGTAAATGTGTCATACAGAGAGGAGGTGCTATGACTAACAGAGCCAAAACATTTCTCTGAATGTGGCCAAAAACACATTTTTCAGAGAAACATGCCACAATTACTCTCCACAGAACATCAACACCTCCTCAGAAAAGCTTGTTTAGAGCAGCAAGTAACCTTGGTGTTCACATCACATAGAACCTAAGGTGGGCCACATCAGACCACAACACCCTACAGAGGATATCAGTGGCTGCTGAATACATCATGGGGTTCTCTCTCCCTTCTGTTGGAGACATTTACACCACACGCTGCAACACCAACAGCATTGAAGATGACCCCAAACTAACAAACACACACACTAAACAATTTTTTGAACAGTTAGATTGTGCCAAGATGTGCACCTCATGAATAACTTAAAAAATTACACCACCCCCTCTTAATTCTAATCTTCTAGTTCATGTTCTTTGTACTTTAGAAGTTTTTTTGTGTGTCTGTGTTAATGCAACAACAGGACTTGTCTATCTGCCTGTGGCAATACCCACTCTTTATGTAGAACTCCACCATCATGAGATGTTGGATAGATGCACATTGCTGCCATTGAAAGAGACAAGATAGTCAGAACATAATACTGTATATGGTGTACTTCTTCTGGCAGGTGATTCATTTTGTTACGTCTCTTAGTTGTACAAGAGTTAACAATTACAGTAAACTGGTAGCCTAGTGGTTAGGGCATCCTACAAGCAAAATATAAAAAAAAAAAAAAATAATTAATTAAATAAAGAAATACTTACATACAGTCAGCTCCATAAGTATCTGGATATATAGTATCTTGTATAAGTAATAATGTCCATCATTTTACCTTTGTACACTAGCGTAGAGGTTTGGGCACTGGCCCTGCAATCAGGAAGTCGTGAGTTTGATTCTTAAGACTGCTAAGGTACCCTCAGCAAGGTTCTGTATCTACACACTGCACTGTGTTCCTTCACTTGCTGAATGGATTAAATGCAAAGTAAGAATTTCACACTGTGGTTCTCTTTCTTTCTTTCATTCACTCATTGTAATGATCAGTATACAATAATTCTAAAGTATTTTCTCTATCTTTTTTTTTTTTTGAATGTAACTTCAGTTGATGCTTCATAAATTCCTCATTTCCGTTTGCCTGCTGATTTTGATGAGGAGTATTTATGGCAGAAGTCAATCAGGACGCAAAGCAAGCTGCTTTTAGCCCAGGGTCAGAACACAACACAGCCAAGCAGCAGTGATGTATGCAGCCCAGCCTGCTCTCTGCTATATCTGACACAGTCACTTTGCCCGTCATTAACTTACTGCCATCCTGATGACTGATGACAGGCATCTATTTTCCACCACTTGATATGGATCCATCAGTCTCCTCTGGAGGGAGGGAGTCCCTTGCTTTCAGATGTTGTTACAGGTCAATAAGTCAAGGTGAGTGCTACACAGATTGTCACACACACAAACCTGAGCACATGGAAATGTCACAGTGTCCTGTGAGGTTGCTGGCTAATGTCGGAACATGTGGCTAGCATGATTCAGGCCACACAGTGCTACAGTCCAGCTGGGCTCAGCCTGAACCCCCTTGCTCACGGAGACTAATTGTGAACATTATTGATTGCCAGCTCACAGCCCAGTTTTTTTCCCTGGGTTAGGATGATTGATGGACTTGTCACCTTGTCCCCATGCTTTTTCCTCTACCGTTTTGTTTTTGACTGAGGCCTTTCGCGGCATGAAAGCATGTTTCAAGTTCACACCACTTGGTCTGATGAAATTCTTTATTGTAAAGTTGTGTTTTGCTGACAAATTTGGAACATTCTCATTCCTCACAATATGGGTAAGAATAAAAGATGTAGTGAGAGAAGAGTGAAGAGAAAGGAATTAATTTCTTGAAATGTCAGTATCAAAAGACAGTATTCCCTGAATTCCAAAGAAGAATGGCGAATACGACTGGATCAGCACACTGAATTATCACTGGTGAAATACGTATCTTGTTGCTATGGGACAGAAATGTGTGTGTGTGTGTGTGTGTGTGTGTGTGTGTGTGTGTGTGTGTGTGTGTGTGTGTGTGCGTGTAAGGTTTTTGGACAAGTGTTTTTTTTTTTTGCGTATGTGGACAGTTAGTTCATTCAAGTTTACTGACTTATCATCCAGTCTTATTTGTTGCTAAGCAAATGACCTCTTGTCAGGTGGACTGTGCTGATGAAGGACCTCTGCCTTGAGTTCTGAATTCCTGACACATTTGATTGGTGCATTTAAATTCAGCATGGGAAGATAACATATTGTTTATGCTTTTACATTTATTTCTCATGCTTTATCCTCTCACAAACAACACAAACCATTAATCTAAAAGTCTATCTGGAAAAGGCCCAAAACTCCACAGATCCACACACGGATAAGAACCCTTTTCCACAATGTTCTGTCCTATAATAACAACTCTTTTGTGCCCTAAAGATGAGGGAGAACTCAAACCTAATTTGACAAAACAAGAAAATGAGTAAAGCCTGCTCAGTAGAAATGCAATAAAGTCAAAATGTTCTTTAGAAGAGCTCAGCAAGTGCTATGGTGTAGATTTCTTTTGAAAACAATGAAAAGAGTCACATTTATTCAGGGATTCTTTTAGATAGACAATGTGTGGTGCCTCAAAACGGCACTATATGGCCAAAGGTTTTGGGCTCTGAGTCTGGTACTGAGCTGGAATCAAGCCTGAGCCGGAATCTAGGGTTCATTCACTATCATGCCTCCAGCTAAAATGGTGTGTGTAGGGCTTTGTTAGTTTGTGTCCTTCCCTCACAGATCTTAAGAAACCTGCACTCCTCTTTGTCACTGAAGCCGCTGACTGGACTGAATTAAGCGGCTGTACCTGGGATCTCCTAGGCGTGTGCTAAACTGCAAACTTGGCAGTTCTTCCTCTGCGCTGACCAAGCAGACTTCTCATGGCTGGTTCTGGTGCTTCCCGGGCCTTTTCTCACTCCATCATGATGAGCACTGCTTAAGTGGTTTTGACTATTGCTCAGTTTAAGATAAAACGGCAGCAGTGCCATATCTGGTACTCCAGTTATAGACTGATTCTGTTCTCAAGCAATTGAGCTGCTTCCATTTATTTTACGTGTTGTGTTGAAGCTTATTGATGTTCCAGTTTGTTAAGCTGCCTCAGTCGAATACCTCATTTATCCACACTGTTATCTATCATGCTTTTATCTAAATAAAAGCTAAATGTTTAACCCTTAGGGTTGAAAGCACAACCAATGATAAAACATACCCTCATATGTAACTTTTTAGTATTCCTATGTCACAGAAAACCAAAGTTATTATTATTTATGATTTATTAATAATCACTACTGAAACTTAAAAAATGACTTCACACTGAAATGACCATAAAGGACAAAAATGTATTTTTGGTTTCAGGATATGTTCTGCTCCCAAATGGGTGGGTAAGCCCACAGAGGGAGGGGAGTCCAGAGGGTCTTGTTTTTTTTTTGTTTTTTTTTTTAGCTTTCTCCATTCTAGCTTCTTTAGAGTCTCTGGCCTGTAAAGTATTCAGTTTAGAATAACAAATTTGAATCCACATTGAACAGGCAGTAGGTTGAAGTCAACAGTGCAGACTTTGAAGAATTTCTTCAGTACCAGCCTAGAATTTGCACATTATCTTGTTGGCTTTTTCCCGTTTTTTTTTTTATGCCTTTTTTTAAATTTTTTTTTATGCCTGAGACTATCTTCAGAGTCACCACATCACATCAAATGTAAAATTAGGTACATCTACATCTGGTAGACAACAGGCCTCGTTTTGCTATAGTACCTTCTGTATCTAGAATGTGCTAATTGTTTGTGCTAATTGTCTCAGCCCCAGGCACACTGACCACACCTTCATGCCTGATATCTGAAGTAGGATATTACTGGCAGTTTGTCTCTGATTGGATTGTCAACAAAATTAAAAATCTGATTGTTAACAAAGGGTTTTGCCAAATTTCTCCTCGATTTAGTCACTGCAACTTCTACTAAGTTATGTATCTTGCAGGATCTCAGCAATAGACCTAATGCTTGGATGCACCTTTTGGCAGCCTTTTTTAAGCAATAATGATGAAACAAAACCTCTCTTTCAGCTCCCTGAAGAAAATTACATACCAAAGACAAGTACACATTATTAAATAAAGTAAAGCACACCACTCCCTTTTCAGAAAGCTCAGGAGGGGGATAGCACAATGCACGTTTGGTTAAGTGAATGGCTTTACTTCACTGCTTTTGTTGCCAGTATGTGAAGCAGAGCCAAAAATCGCAGGATTTTTTGTTTGATAGAAAAAAAACACAGCATCCTTGACAGAAACTAGGGTGCCTAAACTGCACTGCTTAACTACATTAATATATTGCAATGGTTAAAGTTATGTTCTGAAGTTGTGTTTTGGCCTCCTGACCATTGATAGCCCCAAGGGAGCAGAAGGGGTACTGTAGCTATGCCTGGAACATACTAAGCTCCCCCATAGCACCTGAAGAAAAGGAGATAATATTTGAATATGCTTTGCATACTCACTACTGTTTAAATGTAAAAATAAAATTGTTTAAAATGTTTCAGTCACCAAAAACATCTCTTCTTGCCAATATGTGCATAGAGCAGAAAAGGAAACTGTTACCAGTGATGCCAGGTGACTAAGGGGCACTAGTCTGCTGCCAATTTAATGATATCCCATGTGTTTATAGGCAGCATTATGATTTACATAAAGCATATAAGGTGATGTCTGTGAAAAAGCAGTAAATTGAAGAAAAGCCACTTTGCCACATGGTAGCAATTGTATGAAATTATAATATTTTTGCATATTTGCAGATTAGTCAATAGGATATTTTATATATGACTGGCATGTTTTTTCATTATATGTACAAAAATATGTGGACACCCAACCACTGCACCTATATGGGATTGTTGGACATCCCACACCACAACCATGGGCATTAATACAGTGACCCCACTTCTCTAGACAAGAATATAGCGACTATTTTTCTGGGAAGGCTTTGTATGAGTGTATTGTAGGAAAGTATGCCCATTTGGATAAAACATTATTATTCCCATATATATTCAGTTGGGTTGTGGTCCGCACTAAACTGTGTAATTTTGGGCCTTGCTTTATTACTTAAGGTACAGTCATGCTGGGGCAGGAAAGGGGCTTGCCCAAAATGTTTCCACTAAGTTTGAAGCATATAATTTACAGGGGCAGCTGGTGGCCTGGTGGTTTGTGAGTTGTCCCTGAGATTAAGGTACCATCGCCACATATTGCTTCTTCTTCACACCAGAAGTTGCTTGCTGCTTCACTTGGTGAAAGAGTTAAATGCAGAGAAAGAATTTCAGATTGTTCACACTGTGTGCTACGTTGTGTGCACGAGTGACTATAGGGAGACTTATAGTTCTTACTTTACTTTAATTGTCTAAAATGTCTTTGTATACTCTAGAGTCCACATTATCATTTTTTAAACTATAGGACCTAGCCTAAACCCTGAGAAACAGGCATAGCCCATTGTCCATCCTCAACCAGACTTTATAGCTGACACTATGCATCCCCTTGACATTCATATTCATCAATCAGAGTGTCAGGTGATGGTGTGAATTTTCACTCCAGGTAACACATTTCCACTACTCTAGAGTCCAGTGGTGGCATGCTTTACACCACACCAGTCAACACCTGGCATAGTGATCTGAGGCTTGTGTGCAGCTGCTCAGCTATGGAAACTCATTTTATGAAGCTCCTGATGCAGATTTCATGTGCTCATATTGCTTCGAAATGCAGTTTGGAACACTGTAGATATTATTTAATAGAGAATACATTATTTTTATGTGCTACATTTTGTAGCACTCAGCAGCCCTGCTCTGTGAGTTTGCGTGGTCTAGAGGTTTGTGGCTGAGCTGTTATTGCACACAACAAGACTGAAATAAAACAAGACTGAAATATATGATATAACTAAGAAATGTAATTGAGAAATTTACAGTAAAACTGAATTAATAAGCCATCAAAAAATGAACACGGTTGGTTCTCCACGCTTCTGTGAGGCAGGTATTATCAGTTCAGCCAGACACACTGTTGTAAGCAGGCCTCAGTTTTGTGCCCTGTAACAATAATAAGCCAGGAATCTCATAATAATTTAATGGGACAGGGGTGTTTGTGTACACAACTTGGAGTTGAAATCCCAGAATTGTTGATATGGCATTTAACTAAAATGGCTCTTGTGTGTACAGACACCAACACATGCTGTGAAGTCATGGTGTTTACTTTTTAGGGTCTACATGTGTGCAAAACCCAATGTACAATCCGAAACCCAATAAAGGTATCAATATACAGGGTGTGAAAAAGGCAATAGTACCTTTAGTGAAAGTATTAGAAAAGGTTTGTACACTTCAGACCATAACACCATTTATGAAGTTTAAGAGCTCCCTTGTTAGCCTTTAGTAGTGATTTTGTCCACATTTTTTTAACACTGTACTTCCACTAGTGTGTTTTTGGAATGCACTTGCATACAGGCAGAGAAGAGAAACCTTACACTATCAAATGCATTAAAGGAGATTTAAATCATTTTCTTGAATCTTTTATGTTTCTATCTCTTCTGCTTGATTAGTTACTGAGTCACTCTACCCAGCTACACTTGAAAGGTGACCAGGAACAAAACTAGCCGCTATTTCACAGGCTCAGTTACAGTATAACATGCGTCTGAAGCAGATGCCACTGTGGAGAGGACATGATTGCGAGAATTGTATCTTCAGCTGTAAACAGGCAAGTGAAGGTTTCATTTCGTAACAAACAACACTGTTTGTACAACAAAAACATTTGAGAAAGCTAACAGATTATATTTACCTCCCAAAAACAGCTTATCAAAGCATCATTAAGCCAGCCGTGCCCCCCCTTTCTTATATCAGAGGGTAATGATCCGTATAATGTCTTTCCTTTCCCGCATGGATGTGCCGTTCTTCCTTCTGCAGAAGGCTATTTGGCATAAGGAGCCTAGCCAAACATGGATGACCTCTTAGGAAACCCCTTTCATTAACTACACATACACTGTCTTGAACACCTTTTTGAACTAGCATGTTGCATTTTAATGTTTTTTCTTTTTCCTTTTTTTGACATAAGCATGTGAAAAGCCATAGTGCTTACTGTGTTGTTTTGTTATAGGTTGTGTGGAAGTTCATTAAAAAGTTTTGAGAATGAAAAGGGGTACACATATGGTAGGGAAGGAGGTAATTAACCTTTTAGAATGAGTGCTCTTCCACTGGGGTGCTGTAATTAGATAAGTTTGTAAGTGTAAGGATAAAGTAGTAGGATAACAGCCTTGCAGACTGAACAGGGGAAAAGCCAGTGTCCTTTGTCTGCTGTGCATTGCTAACATGACAGTGTTTATTTTTCATTTCAGTTCATTCAGTCCCACTACTGTTTTCTTTCCTTTCTCTTAATTTTAACAAATTGAATGAAGGGCAAAAGAGATGTTTATTGTAAGTGTTTAAAAGCATTTCCACACAGATTTCAAAGTACGCATTCACTAATTGGATGTCAGGAAAGTAATTCCAAGTGGTTCAGTGTAAAATATTGTATTGTAGAGAAACGCAGAGTGTCAGATTTCTTTACAAAGACGGTGACGGGAAGTAGGGGTCATAATGTCTTCGGCACAAAATGGAGCCATGTTATTTACTATTCAGTGTAAATAATGAACCTGCACCTTCTTCTGAGTGTTTTTGTATCATGTTGATAATGGTAAAAGGTGTCTTTGGGGTCTATTGTTCCTTAGAATGCCCTGCATGTACCTCTCCTCCTTGAATGTAGTTTATACATAATGGAAAACCACATTTTCTTCACTGTGTCATCCAAAATAAGAATTTGATGGTATGTAAATTGTTAAAGCTTCAAAATATAACAGTTTAGCCCCAATCATTAGCACTGAATTTAGGGAGTGTGTCTGACTTGTTTTTGAATGATGCAGTCAAACAGAAGGCTTATTTCCACCACAAAGGGATGAAAAGACATCATATAAAGGTGTGTAGCTTTGGGGGGTATTAAACTATTAGATGTTTGGTTCCTTTTCTTTTAAATGCATTGTTAGAATGAACATGGGTAATTTTTATAACTGACATACATTTTCAATGAGTATAACTGCATGGTAGTAAATCTTTATTGCAATTTTTTAAAGCGTAGTGTAGCAACCAGCTGACTTTGGCTTGGTGTGGAGAGCATTAGGGTTAGAGACGGCAGGGTGGCCTGTCAGGGCTGGGGAAATGAAGCGCTACCTCAGTCATTCCAAGGTTATTCCATGCTATGCTGCCTTCTAGAAACACGTTTTCACACTATGCCTTCAGCTGCTCTGAAGATATTTTACTTTTTGACTGAGTTATTGCTGATACGGGTCTGCCATGTTGTGTCTTCTTAAAGGTAACATCAGCTGAATATTCTAGTGTTTTAGTGTAGTGTTTGTTATATGCATACATTATTTTGCGGACTGACTCTAAACAATTGATTCACAACTCACAACACCTTTGTGTGTCGCTAGATTCATTTTTGCGTAGCCAGCTTTCTAAACAAAGCCACAAGGCCATCATTTACTATTAGTTTTCCATTTAATTAGCATATGCTACTGCTGAAGCCTAATCAAAAATTCTTTCTGAATCTGACCTAATTTATCATTTTCTTGTGTCTGATTTTAGTTAATGTTGATTTGGAGTGCCATGTTACTCATTTAAATTAGGAAAGCCCTATGTCAGTCTTTTTGTGTCAGAATTTTTGCATATTTAATTCAGTGCATGGCCACCAAAAGCTTTATTAATTGATGTCTCATTCACGTGAAAAGGACAGGCACACGGTCCCTCAGAACTGGAATTTAGACACATCTGCCAAGTTATGCCACTCAATGCCCTTCAGTGAGGACAGTGATATTGAAAATAATAGCTTCAAATTAGCTTGAGACTGCTGTCAGCCCCTCTCCTGGAACTAGACACCCTCTCTGCATCAAAGCAAAATCACACTCCTCCGACTGCATGCTATGTGCTGTGTTGGGGACAAAAAAGATATTGAATCTTCTGCATTTTATGCTTAAATCCTTTTGGCAGAATGAGGTCATGGAGTACAATTGCTAATGAGAAAGCGACCAATCAGAGACCATTGTCGGTTTTAATTCTCAGTGTACAGTGGATAGCAAATGCATTTTCTCCTCTTTCACTCTTATTGATATTTTTACTGCCATATTATATGGAGGTGTACATGCTTGTCAGCTACTATGAGCTGGCTTAACATATGCCAACAGATCATTGGGGCCCTGTTTATTCCTCTGATTTTTTTAAATGAGCCCAAGGATTGTGCTTTTTTTTTTTTGAGGGTACTCTTAGGCCTTTTCTGGGTTAATGTCACATTAGGGTTAGAGGTGGTCTCAAATTAAAGCTCAGTGACCTATATGAAACCTGGCTGTAATGATTTAATGGCAGCATTCTTCTGAGGTGTTTATATGTGCAGGTCAGGCTCCAGGAGAAGGACAGCTCCTCCATAAGAGTGACGTATGGCGCAGGAGTAAGCCGCAGGAGCTAGATTGTGTTTGCCCAGTCCACACTTTCATCTCTCTCTTCACAGACTCGTTGTCATCTGGTATGTAAGTGTCAGCAAGTGGGGAAAAAGGCAACAGGGACAGAAACAAAAAAATGGGACAGCTGTGAAACAAATCAGAGGTGTGTGTTAGGGTCTGGAGATTGGTGCCCTAGAGGAAGAGAAGGACAACGATATTGTACGACTACACATACTATGAAAGAGTGGTTATGAGAGGGGGTGATTGTGGGAGGGGGGGGTTACTGCCATAGTGAAAATTAAATGTTTTACATGGGTCTCTTTGCAGCAGGATAGAAGAGGATAAGCTAGACTGGTTTACAAATACATGGATATCACATATAATATACATTTAAACAATCATGAAAATATTCAAAGAAAGATTGGTAAAAATTTTCTAAAAAAGTTTCTAAAATATTTCTAGGTCACTGTCTACATTTAAGCAAAGTTTTTGGCACTTTGAACAAAAAATGCATTTTTTAGTTTTATCCTATTAATAAATTTCACATTCGGATGACCTTCAGGTGCACCTGATCTGTTCATCAGATGGTTCTGCACAAGGTTTTGGAGTTTGAGTGTAGAATGTTATCAATTGTTTAAAAAATGGTCTGAAAATATCATTTGTATTTAATATATTGTGGCGAACGGTGAAAGAAGGTGACACCAGAGCCGGCTCCATCATTTTCTTCCTCTTTATTTCTCCTCCACACAGCTTACACAC
>JBBPDE010000021.1:2496954-2508744 GCA_037974605.1 Nannopetersius ansorgii | reverse complement strand
CACACACACACACACACACACACACACACACACACACACACACACACACACACACACACACACACACACAATCAAAATTCCAGTTCTGTTAACTCACAACAGCTTATAACTTCCAAGTGAGAGACATAATTCCCACAGTTTAGGAAGAAAATAAATAAATAAAAAATAGAAAACAATCACTGAGATGAATAAAGGACCACCCCTCCTAAAAATACTTCCAAAGGCCTATGGCAACTTTTTAGCAGTTACGGGAATTAATGGCAAAGAGTTGTTAGTGTGTGTGAATGTGACAACAATATAACAAAGTAAAAAACCCACTCCTCAAGAAAACCCACATTACATCTCATCTTAGCTTTGCCAAAATGCACTGAGGCCAAGAGGAAAAAAAAGTGTTATGGTTGGATGAGACCAAAATCAAACTATCTGGCCCCAACACCAAGTGACACATCTGGTGGAAATCCAGTGCAGCTCACCATTCAAAGTGCATTCAAAGTGCCATGCATACAGTAAAGTATGGTGGCGGCAGCGTCCTTTTGTGGGTGTGTTTCTCTGCAGCAGGTAGGTCAGAAAATTCATGAGAATTCATGAGAAAAACCTGCTACCCTCTGCCAGAAAGTTGTCAATGTGAAGAAGGTCCACAGGTCCACCCATAGCACACAGGAAAACTGACCACACAGTGGCTGAATTAGAAAAATGTGAATGTCTTTGCGGGGTCTTGAATCAGAGCCCAGACTTAAACCCTGCTCAAAATCTGTGAAATTATTTGAAGATTACAGTCCACCAACAGTCACCATCCTCTTTGACTGAGTATGAAGAGTTCTATAAAAATAATTGAGCAAATACTGCACAGTATAGACGTGCACGGTCTAGTCATTGGTAGAGCAGTAGCAGACAATAATTAATACAAAAGGTGGTTTTACAAAGTAGTGGGACAGTGGGTGAATCTGTATCTGTTTTGTCTTTTTTTATTTTGTTTTAAAACTATGGCTATCATGTCTTTCACTTGGATGTTATAAGTTGCATTAAGAAAATACAGCTGTTTTTTTTATGTGTGTCTTCATTTCAGGCAACAAAATGTGAATATTTTGTGCAATTCTTTTCTATGTCCATTGTAAATAAACCTGATCTGTGTTCTAATTGGCTACCCTGTGTTGTGAAAGAGTTCATTCAAACAGCAGTACAAGCTGAAATATTCCCTTTCACTTTATCATGAATGGGCAGGGCTGAACAGTAACACAGGTCAACAGTTCAGAATCATCAGATATAAGTTTATGTGGTTTTGTAGTGTTTTTCATGCTGATTTCAAATCTGTGTTCATACGGTTTTTGTGATTAAGCTAATTATATATTGCATGGTAGTTGGGATAATTAGCATATAAACCCCCAATTTTACGTGGATCAGGAGTCACGGATTCAGTCACATGCTGATTTTTTTTGAGAAATGAACTCATAGTTTTTCGCGAACATCCCCACAATAACACGGAAACTGCAAATATTCTCCACATTTGGTGGCAATAAATGTATTTTTTATGGATGTTTTCACACAAAGGCACTCAGGGATTTCTCCACAGTGCAAGCACTCAGACACTTCAAACTTCACAGTTTGACTGATCTCCAGGAGACCTCTCCAATGAAAGACCTTTCCCTCATTTGTATTTTTAGCCAGAGTAGATCAGGGTTAATCCCCAAAATTGCTCACCTTACCGCAGTGTCCCAATGCTTTTATCCAGCAACCTTCCGAGGAATTTAAATTAAAACAGGTAAATACAGGTTTACCTCTACATTTTATTTAAGGCTAATGCATTAAACTTAGTTTTAAATGAAATTAAAGTGTTCTGGGAGCATATTTGGGGGCATATGCTCTTGGAACGTAACCCCCGTGAAAAGTGGTAGCTGACTGACACTGATCATTATATCTATGCCACATTGTGCATCTATCTGACTTCTCACTGAAAATATTGAAACCGTTACTTGACTGGTGCCTGCGGTTTGATGAGTCTGTTGCAAATCTAATATTACTCATAATTGAAAAAGTTGATGTGACTGAAAAAAAAGATAGCAGATTTGAAATCAGCATAAAAACCTGGTTTAGTGCTTTCTGATGATTACACTGACCTGTGTTATTTATTTGACCTCATAAAAGCAATGCATTACAAAAACTGCAGTCTGGCTTTCATAGATGGACAATATAGACTGGGGGTGAATGTGGATAATTTAACAATGTTTACACAAAACTTTCAAAAACATGGTTTGGACGCTTTAGTCTTAATCCCCTTGACACCATTCTGAAATATTTCTAAATTGCTATTTTTGTTTCTGGAAGTCGCACTGAGCTAGTGACAAGTACAGTTGAAGCGGACATCCAGTCCCACACTCTTTGTTCACAACAGGTTTATATGCTTCCTGTCATCTTCTTGGTTGAAAATCAAAATTGACCTTTTTTGAACACTGATAGCTTATATCACTCACTGGTCATATTAAATGTGATTCAGTGTGTCATAGCATTTTAAAGACAAATAATTGTTTTCTTGTTGTACTGCACTGAAGTGGCGTGACTAATGACCAACATCTGAAAGAGTATCATCCGTTTTTTGATTTTCAGCATGCAACAGTAGCCAAAAGTAATGTTATGCCATTTAATAATAGTATGCAAAATCATGTTTCATCTTCTCACCTCCCTCCACCCGACCCTCGCCCGCCACCCCCCACCCCCCGCCCCCCGCCCCCCGCACCAATAATCATAGAAAACACTCAACAAACTCAGCGACCCTTCATGATTCGGTGCCTCAGACATACATCACAGTATGGAAGTTGTGAGCTGATTCATGCAGAAGAGTGTCTCTCAAAGTTGGGATCACAGAAAACCAGTCATAAAGCACACACACACACACACACACACACACACACACACACACACACACACACACACACACATTCAGCATTGAATATTTAAAAATAATAATATATTATGAATAATTAATAGTGGCTGTACCTGAAATTTTAAAGACGTTCTCTCATTTTTTTTTACTTCATCCCTATTTAATGACTAATTAACTCATAAGGATTAAGAGTATATGTCCTAGGCAAGTGTTCTATGAAGTTAATGAGATGAAACAATGAAGTGCTCTATTCAAGTGTATACACCACTGAGCAGATGCTATTAAACTGAACAGCAGGCAGTCACAGATCACAGAGTCTAGGTAGATAAGTCCCATTTGAAAAAGTACTCTTGAAAGGGCAAATCTTGACCGTAATGGATGTAATTGTAGCAATAAAGGTTTGGGGTTATTTGAGCAACCATAAAGCAAAATAACCTGCACCATGTTGTAGGACCCCATACACCCTTTAAAATACATGTTTTATGTGAAGTCTTTAATTGGCAGAGGAAAAGCTCTCAGGGGCTTCTAGGCTTTTAAGCTTGGCAAGGGTTGCAGGAATATTTAATTAGGACTTGGTTGCAAACAAAAAAATTGTTTCTTAAAACACTCAATGGGAAACAATTTTTTTCTACATTTTTTTGTCTTGTCCATGGAATCTAGGTAGTTTAACCTTTAGAAACTGGTTTTTTGTCAGATTAACCACCAGTTTAATTAGGAAGTGGCAAATAATTTGAGCGAGGAAAAATTTTTTCTCAATCAAGTGAGAAAAAATCTCTAGGCCAGGGTTGTCAAGTTCTGGTCCTGGAGGGCTGGTGTCCAGCAGAGTTTGATGGTTCTCCTACTTAAACACATTCACTAAACCTGTCAATTAACTGGTGAGGTTATCCAGGTGTTTCTGAGCAGGGAAATCACCAAAATGTGCTGAACCACGGCCCTCCAGGACTGGAGTTCAACACCACTGCTCTAGATTTGTCCCTATCAGTCACTATCAGTATTAGCAACAGTCTAATCTTCTGGTGGTAAACAACAGTAGGTCTATGACAGAACCCTATAGAAAGGATTCACCTAAAAAATGCTATATACTAGGCAAAATATATTCTAATATGCCTGTTATATGTTCTTTTACATCTTCAGATGTTCTTATCTAAAATGGGCATAATTTATACGATAATGTTTAGCATGCATACAACAAATTTTTTAAGCTGTGTCATTTTGCAGTCTGCAACATAAAAATCATGATATATAAATCATGATTTTTAAAAATAACACCTATGAAAAATAAGAAAGGTTCCAAAACCAATATGTTTTGTGCTGCACTTTGTCCTGCCAAAAATGCTTGAGATATGCAGAAATATGCATTGTCCCACAGTGAATCTAACATGCTATTAGTTGTAATAGGGTCTGAAATTGTGCTCTGAACCTGAATACAGCCAAGTCCAACCCAATACAATTGTTTGACTCTGAATCCAACCTGATTGTTCAGCTCAGGTAATATCTCTGAAATTTAAAAACACAGCTTGATCATTTGTTCACCAAGGTAATGGAGAGGGAAAAGTTAGGGAGCTTAGTAGGAACCTTCATCCTGAAAGACCAGCAAGGGATTTCACTAAAACCCTATGCAAAAGACTGCAAGTTATGATTAACGGCTGAAATACAAAATGCAACCTTTGGAATTTAATGCATGTAATTTGCTAGAATGCACATTTCATGCTATGGGGCTATTTATGGTCATGGGTTACCGCATAAGTATTTTTTTTTTTAACTGTTATTTTAGACATGTCTGGTATGGAGATGAAATGAGACAAAGAAGTTCCACTGCTGAGCTGAAGAGGGTTTTATGTGCGCACATATTTGCCTAATTAAAGTGCTAATCACCACTGCGATGGAAGGGCACAGGGGGCTAGACGCTGAAGATGTCTGCTCCCTGCTAATACTTAAATTTCCTTCTTCCTTATGCTAACACTCTTTCCTCTCACCTTCTCACACATTCCTGCCATGCACTCAGCGCTTGACTTCTCTACTAGAAATGTTGATTAAGTGCTGACTACCTAACCCTTTTGTTGCCACTACACTCCACAGAATTAAAAACAATTAATACAGAAGATTCTTTGGACCACTGCTATAGAAGAACCAGTAGATGATTCTTTTACAGAACCATTTTTAGTGGGAGCATGTTTGCAGAAAGTTCTATGCTAATATCAACTACTCTGTGTGAGACAACTATGATGTGTGCAAAATACCCGGAAGTAATCAGTGTCCCCCCCATATTTGTTGGAGAGGAGGTTGACTGGAGACTGAAATCAATGAAACAAAGTATTTGCAATTATGGCACACATGAGGTCTTGTTTTCCATATATTTTACACTGATGTTAGCACTGATTGTATAATTCTCTGGAACCCAAATAAGAAGCAGATTCAATAACAAATGTCACATAATAACATAAATGACCATGTTGTGAGAGGTATTAAGGTGGAGCTTTTGCTCGCTTAAGGTGTATATGCTTTATGTTATTATGTGACATTTGTTATTGAATCTGCTTCTTATTTGGGTTCCATAGAATTATACGATAATGTTTAGCATGCATACAACAGATCTTTTAAGCTGTGTCATTTTGCAGTCTGCAACATAAGGAGCTTTTGTTTATGAGAAATATAAATCATGATTTTCAAAAATAACACCTATGGAGAATAAGAAAGGTTTAATATAAGCAGTCAAAATATACCAATACAGCTTCTGTGAGAAATACAGAAAATGACAAGTTCAACATTGGGAAGATTGCCCGTATTAGTGGGCTAATATTAAATCCTTAAGAAATCAAGAAACAGTCGCATTGCACTAATATTTTTAATCTGCTTTATGAGAGATTTTACTTTCAAGATTGTTTTGATATATAAGTATTGTTATTAAGAGAACAGGAAACATATAATATTAGAATAATGGCTACTTTTGTGAAGTTTGTGTATTTTGATCAAACCAATTAGACATAGTACTTTTTCATGATCAAGAAAGGTTATTTTAGACCCAGAAATGTTTTTGAACAGAAGTGAAAGTGGAAGAGCTATCATCAATTAATAAGCACAGTCTAGGATTCCAGTCAATAGAAATTTTAGATCAGATAATGCAGATAATGTGTTCACAGAACTGGTTTATCTCACTGTAGTTCTAATACATGCAAAGATGTGATGACAGCATCAGTGCTGCAGACAATACAGAAAGGCATAAGAGCACTACCCAGTTTATGTCGTAGGTATGGTGTGGAATAACCCGTTTGTATCCATTTAAAATTAAATGATTTGACAGATTCTACAAAATAATTGCCAGGTCAGATCATGTCTGTTCCAGGGTGGAGACACAACTCAATGCAAGGAGTACATAAATTCCCCGGCTAATTCTTGGCTTTGGTCATTCTCAGGTTTTTCTTAGAACCAAACTAATAATTGTTCACAGAAACCCTCTCAAACTCAAGGAAACCGCAGATAAGCATAAAATGATTTTTTAGTCAAGAAGTATTTCGTTTAATTATTCATTATAATCTGTTTGCAAATGACTCAGATAGCTAGTAGCTTTCATATAGTTTCTCAGAAAAGCTTTAATTATGGGAGCGTTACCAAAACATGAGCAGTTTTGCTGGTCATAGCAACAGGTCTTGATTGCTCATTCAGTACCTTCCTAATCAAAACTAACTGTAGGACATGGTTCAATGGCCACATAGTGAAGCTGAAAAAGAGTTGCTAGGCAGTTGGAGGCACAACTATCAATCTTTTAGTCCTAATGTAATCATGATGACTAATCTGTGAGTTTTGAATGACATTTATCTAACTGGTCTTTGTTTTATTTTGAATTAGCCTGAATCTAATGCATAATAGAGACACAAGAAATCCTTCATGTTGGTTTATTTAAGAAACTATGTTATGTTATGTTAGCTGACTAACTAAAAACCCATTACACAAATGTTAACATAATTGTATATGATGAGGTTTACTCTACATGAAAAATGTAGAGTAGCCATTGGCATCAATTTGATGTAACAAATCTTTGATGCAGCCATGATGAGCTATTCTGGCAGTCTTTTATCTTTTGTTGTAATAACAGCTATATTCTTGCCATACCAAATATTTTGTTTTTGTCTTTTACAGCAGTCTGCAGCAGCTGAGAAGACAGTCAACCAGAGTAAGTAGAACTTCAGTAAGATCCAAAGACTTTTTCCTGTTGTCTTCAGATATGTTTAGATATGGATTTGATTGTCGGTCAATCTCAGAGACCTTCACAGAGGAGTGTTGGACCCAAGCCAAAGCATTTTGTAGGTTTTGTTTTTAGTCCTATATGAAATTTTCCCCTGCTGATGTGACTATGACAGCTTACATGCAGTGTTACATAAATATAGCACTTGCTGGCATAAGCAAGGACTTTCTGCAAGAATGGAATTTGCAATAAATGCACTTCTTTTACATGCTGGTTGCATTTGTTTGCTGTTGAAGTTAACTGTAATGTGTGAATGTGCTGTCTCCCATAGTCTGTGCAAGTTTTTCAATTGTGTGGTTGTTTATGTCAAGCTTCTGCTAGTACTGTGGGCATTATGAATTCATTGCAACTGACAAACAGTTACATTTTGCAGTTGCTAACGCAGCTTGTTTTGACATGGCACAGCCTAAAAATACTACAACATATGGCAGAGGCGTGTGTGTAGGCTTAGCTGGTGTTGAAAAAGAATCGACATTTCTGTTCTAATTTACCACACGTGTAACAAAATGATTGTCAGAGAGCTGACACTAAGACTTTAGATCATAGGCCTATCATAGGCCAGCAGGTCTTAGTTAGTCATACTCATTGCAGTGCTGAGCTGAGGTTTGCTCTGTAATGCTCAATTCTCTCATTCAGTAAGGTATGTGTTAGTTGTTGCAGTAGCGAAAAGCAGATGTCAGCATGTCAGCAACTATATTGGACTTTCAGTGGCACATGTACCCTGTAGAAAATGAAATCTTGTCATCTGAAAGCAGAGAATCTAATCATTCTCAAGTGTATGACACTTTAAGTGAACCCTGTCACATAACACGGAGATAACCAAGCCATAAACATGTCATTGCAGATTTCATATGCCTTCATAAGTTGTCATCACATGTTAAGTTCATTATTGCAAGATAATCTTGGTATTACTGCCAGTGATTTAAAATGACAGAAAACAACAACAAAAGGAACTATGCTTGAATGGTAATCATCACAAGATCATTTAATGTCTTGACATTAAACATTCTTTTAGAATGGTTATGATTGGCTGAAAGGTTATTCAATGATGATGGTACAAATAGTCATTATCTGCCAGTGCTGTATGGACTTCAATACAAGTTTTGAATACTACTCTTACATTCTTACAATCTGCTAATGAAAAATATTAAGAATATTGTATATATACACCAAGCTGACACTGAAGAACAAGTTCTATGTTATAATAGTTTGTTTCATGTTGTAATTTATTGGTATCCCAATAAACATTATATATGGTTTCAAATAGGTCCTAACATCATTTGGTACAATTATTTGTTGTTAGTAGTGCTGGAGTAGGTACTCAAAAGAGTACTCCATTACAAACAACTATCTCTTACATTAAAAACAAAACCTATATTATTATTATTATTATTATTATTAATAAAATAATCACAACTTTCATGTTACTCTAAAAATAACAATCCTTTCAAACCAGGACCAACTGAAAAGTACAGGGGAAACACCAGTAATATTTTTTCAGTGAATTAAGTTGAATGAAATAGTCAATTACAGCAAATGTTAACATCTGTCACTGACACTATTCCTGCTTCTAAACAAGATGTAGCAAGTCAAGCTTAATTAGCATAATGAACAGCTGATACTTTTTGAAAAACCCAAAAAAGAAGAAGAAACAATTCAAACACAGAAGCCAGTAAAAAATAATCTCTGAGTAAATGTAATGATTACTGAATGAAAATCAAGTCCACTCAGGATTCTTTGTTCAATTATTGTTTATATTAGCTTGATTAGACAGATTGCAAGTACAATAATCCCCTGCTTTTCGTGGGGGCTACATTACAAGAGCACCTGCGTATAGAGAAAAACTGTGTTGTTGTGTTTTTGTAAAAATAAAATGCCTATTTTTTTGCTTACCCTAAATATGCCCCCAAATATGCTCCCAGAACACTTTAATGTCATTTTACACTCAGTTTAATGCATTACCCTTCAAGAAAATGTAAAGGTAATCCCGTTTTTCACTCTTTTAATTTAAATTCCTCGCCGAGATATGCAACTTGGAAAGTCACTGGACAAATGTATTGGGACACTGCAGTGAGGTGAATGGTGTTTGGGCTAAAAATACAAATGAGGTGTCGTTGGAAAAGTCTGCTGGAGATTAATCGAACTGTGGAGTTTGAAGTGTCTGAGTGCTTGCACCGCAGAGAAATTGCTCTTGGAGGGGACTCAACCCTGGTGTGGAATTTGAAAAAAGTGCTTCCAGGTCGGCTACAGCCTGTCCCCTTGTGTGAAAACATCCAGAAAATATATTTATTGCCACAAAAAAATCCCCAAAAAGTGACTGAATTCTGAGTGAATCCGCGTCTCCTGATCCACATAAAACTGGGTTTACTGCAATGTATCAGTAACTAATGTGGTCACAAGACTTTAAACTGGTGCTGCTTTGTTACATGAAAAGTATCAAATGTATTTTATCTCATTTACCTCTACCAGCATTCTTGTTCTGAGGAACTTGGAGTTTTTGGTGCCTACGTTAATAACATAACATGTTATTTTTTTCATTGGGGAAAATGACTTTTACATGTTTGTTTAACGATTTCAAAATCTGAACATTGGCAAAAGCCATTAAAACATTTATTTCTTGGGATAAAATGTAACAATTTTCACCACCATTCAAGAATAAGTATATCCTCTGTATGTGCTCTCTCGAGAGTGCCATTTTCTGCTGCTGCTTACTTTCTTGGTTCTTGGTCTCTGTCATTAACGGCCAACATCGATTCAACATACTCAGTTGACCAATAACTCCCCAGTGAGGACCAACTAGAGTCTATAATGCCTCACACACCATACTACTCCTGACAATCAGCCATTGGTGTTTTGGAAATGACAGTTTGTCCCAGTCCTACACAGTTTTGCTTACTAAGATATAATTTCAGGTGCGTGTCTTGTGTTAACAGACACATTCAAATTCTCAGCAGTGTCCCAGAAGTTCTGTTTACTGTTGATTCAATTTACTTTCCACCCCTGAGCGCAGCGAGGAAAAAAACATGTTCAGCTTTGACCACCAGCCAAATTTAGCATATCTAAAGGCTAAATTGCCACAGGTAATGGAAATGATTTCTCAAACTGAAAAAAAAGAGTGTTTCCATCTTCCATAGGGTTGAAAAGAGAGTGCATCCTGAATATGCCCCAAAATATTTAAATGGTCTGCTAATTCCTCTCTTGGGACTAATTATTCACTGTCTGTGCGCAAACTTCACAACCATCACAACAACAAATCACCCTCCAGCAAAGTGCTATCTCTGACTCTTTCTCTCTCTCTTGCAGAAAGAGGCATTTCATTGTCATATCTGTGGCTCTGCTGTCTAGATGCTGGCATTAATCAAAGTGTCCCACTTTTTTCTCCTGTTTTTCTCTCGGAATTTCTCTCTCTACACCACAAGAACACGCCCCTCACGGCAAAACGCAGCAAAGACTTCACCTGGCTGGCCTCGACCACACATTGAAAATAGATAGCTTGGATCAGGCACTACACAATCTACCAACTGAAAGGTCAGGTGAAGCAGCTAAGTTGTAGGAGAACCAAAACGTGGAGATCTCATTTAGTGGCCCAACCCAAAGCGTTATTAAATCTTTGTCATTTGCCGCTGGGTTTGAATAAGCTTAATAAAGGGGTTTGTTACCATCACAAGTAAAACAATAGCATGAGGCAAACCCCGTTAAGCACCACCAAGGTTCATTTAGGCAATATTTGAGAGTCAATTAGATAGGCCACAGCTGAAAGTGGCTTCTGAACAAGCTTTTACATGACTAAGCCAGCAGGCAGAGGAGAAAGTGGGAAGACCAGTACACCTGGGAATGTACTGAAATAAAGATTGACCTTATTTTTAAAATTCTTAAGGCCGGATTGGTAAATAAATAAACTCCATTTGTTTAATTTATAACCGGTGATGAAGATGTCTCACCCTACCCCATCCACCCTGATATATATATATTTTTTTGCCACCAGTGATCAAAATTTTCCCGTTGACAAAATGAGCACCCCCTAATAAAAAGTTTTCAGCACTCACTGTTAAAAGAAATTCCTGCGATCATGACATTACAATGTCTTTCATTTTACAAACTGCACTGATGTGTCTGAAGAGAAGCAGAACTGAGCACTTTACTTCTTGCAAGAGGCAGTTCTTTCCAGTGTTGAAGGCTACTGTTAGACATTACTGAGCAATGTCACTTCTAAGTCACTATCGTCTCACTCAACCATAAATCCCCAGAGATGTATAATTTCATTATGCCAAGGCCCAATAAAGTGCGCACCATGTACAGTCCATAAAATATACCACCCCAAATCAGTGAGCCATCAGAAAGTTAATCAAAATGTTAAATTATGACTGGCGAGGGGGAACGTCCGCCTTCCTCATGGGGGTTGTTAGAACAATTGTAACACTCCCAAGTCTCCTCCAAGGTGGCAAAGCAGCAATTTCCATTCATACCATTAAGTGTCAATGAAAAATGACTTTTCAAAAGCTGTACAGTGAGGGAGCTTGCATTAGCAAAGTGCCTGTACATTTCTTCAAGTATTTTACTGTCTAAGTATGCTTGGCTTTGTGAATTTGTGAATGTGTGTGTTGTGTGTGTGTGTGTGTGTGTGTGTGTGTGTGTGTGTGTGTGTGTGTGTGTGTGTGTGTGTGTGTGT
>JBBPDE010000021.1:2480910-2492273 GCA_037974605.1 Nannopetersius ansorgii | reverse complement strand
CTTTTACTCAGGAAGGGGGACGTGTCTTCCGGTGCGCTGGACCACTGGTGTTGAACGTCAATCAGCTGGTGTGGTGATGATGATTGACAGGTGTCCGAGCCAATCAGGACCCTGAGAGCAAGATAGTAAGGAAGAACAGAAAGAAAACACGCATACGGGGCCTAGGGATGTAACAGGGAGACAATAGACAATAGCTGCAATGACTAAATTACACAATAGAAATCAATATGTTTGTCAGAAACTTCACATGGCAGAAAGACAGAAAGGGGCAAAGCAAGGCAGAATGTTACAATTTGAATTGTTATCAAATGCATCATACATTCCTGACCACTTTTGAAGATGGTCTAAATGACCCGGTCACAATGCATCTTCTAGTATTGCCATTGGTCCTTCACTTCTTTGTAAGTGGCACTGTTCATTCAGATGATATGTAAATGTAATGTGTGTTTGTGTGTGTATGTGTGTGTGTGTGTGTGTGTGTAGAGCATAATGTTGATTTTCAAGGACAGTGCTTAAATATCTTAAGGTTATTTTAAGTTTTTTATTCAAAAATTTTTTTTCTTTGAAATTACCCATAGATCCTATATACAGAGACAATTATTTGTCCTTTGATAGCCATTAAATGCCGAGTGCACTACATTTATTTTTGTACTTCATTTCACGTTTCTGTGAGGCTATGTTCACGTTTGTGAATTTGGCAGATACTCCAAAGCAAATTAAATCATGTCACAGATTGAAGTAATTATAACATTAGAGGTCACGTCATGTGGTGTAGTCTGGTGTATATTTCCTTGAACCAACTCCAATTTTCAGTAATGATTTCCATGTGCTTCCATGTGTTGATTAATTCAATCACTAATCATTCAAAGGCAGATCCTTCAAGATTTGTCACATGCTAAAATAAATGCATATTGTTGATCACGTGATGGTGATGTATATCCTGATGGTGTAGGGCAGCACTTGTCATCCGAGGATTAATTGCCAATATTTGTTCTTGGCAAAAGTTGTGGCCAGGGCTCTTATGAGTGTAAATAATGACTTTCACACATTGATTTGTTTCATTTCTCTATACTTTGTCTAGACAGATATCTTCAATATCACCATTGCAATTAATCCTCAAATGACATGTGCTGATCCAACCTATAATGTCCAATAATATACAAATGGCTTTTACGATAATATTCGAGTTGCCTCTCGGTCTAATTACACTTCATTGATTATACCAATCATTAGCTTAATCAAAGCTTAATCAAAGACCCTTTCAATGCTATGGGGACCTGGAGATGGGGTGGATTAGCCCATGCCCAGGTCAAAGGATATAACACTGGGTGTTTCTAAAGGCAAAGTTAACACTGGTTCTGATTTTGACCCCTGGTTCTGTGTGCGGTTTGGGAGATGGTAGTGTTATTGACAGAGGCAATGGTCTTGATAAAGTCGTGGGATGAAAGGAGCTGCTGTATCAGCATGACTGCTGTGAGCTCCTGAGCAGGGTGGGCCCTGCAGACAGATCGATACTTTCAAGATGAGCAGCGTCCTCACACAGGCAAGTAAGCACATATGCTGGGAATATTCAGAAACACACACACTTTAGCTCTGTTTCTAGGTACATCATGACCTGATGGTTAGTTTAATAAGCCTTTTTTGTCCATTAAATGACCTGTTAAGTCGAGCTGTAGACGGGAGAGTGACACTAATCAAAGCCCATACTCACTTATTTACCTTATATTCATAATACTGATGGGACTCAGAATGAAGGAATCTAAATGATGAATATACAATGAGGTTCAAAGCGCTGAGATTACATTTTAAAAGGGTTAATAAACATGATGCTAACACTAATAAACTCTAGCAGCTTTTGGAGTGTTTTAAAGCCATTTTTTTTTTCTCTGTGTTTACCATGTCGAAGAAAAGTACCATTGTGGAAGCTCCCCATAGCACTGCCATGCAACAAGAATGCACAAATAACAGTTAGAATTGCTTTGTTTCCACTTGGGCACTTGTTTCCCTGTACTGTGGCAACTGCTTTGTGGGTCATTGAGAGTGCACCATGTCACATTGCTCAGATTCATTACATTGCTCGGACTATCAATGAAGCAGTTTGATGTAAACTGCGACAGGTGTAAGACAGTTTTTCCTTACCCTAAAGAACCAGTCTCAGCTCCCAGAGCTGACAGATGGTGGTGGGATGCAAAGATCAATAAAGCCTTATCAGGCCGACCAGTGAGACGAGCAGAATGGTATTTGCTCGGCAGCCCCAGCTTAGCCTTGCACTGTTTACCTGCCTGCAATAGCACTGGGGTTTCTCACCAACACCCCCCACCCCCACCCCACTCTCTCCCTCTCACTCTCTCAATCTTATTCACTCACTGTCTTTGCCTTTTTATTTCAATCTCCCTTTAGATCCCTGCCTACCTACTTTTCCTGTCTGTCTCGGTAACATCTGACCTCCCTTCTTTTCTGTGAAGCACTGTTTTGTCCCACACACTGAGCAGAGCACAATGACCGTTCTTATTCTGACAAATGTTTGTTTTTAATATACATTAAATATAATTAAATGTTATTTATTTACAATCACCGCCAGAGCTTTTGAACTGCAATTACCCTTGGATAGGGGAGAAGGAGCGCATGGGGAATCCAAAACATCCAAACCAGTGGAAGACACTTGAGCAAGGGACCCCACTGAAAAAAAAGTAGAAGGAGAATAGAAAACAGTGCTAGTTCTGTTTAATTATATAGGATACAAAAAGTCACTTTAAAGAGGGCAATTTGAGACTGTGGTAGAGGTTTCACAGACACTACAGCACACTGAGACACTGCCACCCAAACAGTCTACCATCAACAAAATGAGTGAACATGTGGGGTGGTGGGGCGCCAGCACCAGCATACCAGTTTACATGAATTCTCTATGCCTATAACCTCATAGATAGACACGCTTCATTTAGAGGGAAGAGTTTATTCCCTATTTAATTATGGGAAGAAGCATATACCCAGCACCTTGAGATCTAAGTCTGAAAGCTCATAGCAAAAGATAAGTTCACAGAGGTATACAGTAGCAGTTAGTTTAACCTTGTAATAGTTAAAATACTATTTAGGTAATATAACTTATATGTGGGCTGAAGGATAAATATCAGTTGATAGTGTTACTGAGGTATTTTTATAGTTGATACAGTAGAAACTTAGGAACGAGTAGGATGTCAGTAAATCTAAAGGCTAAAATTCACCAAAGTTCCAGAAAGTTTGCACAGTGTATGAATATTAGGTTGTGCAGGCTCAAAGGTTCCTCATTTAGATTTCTTACAGGGGGTCACCAGTATGAATATAAAGCATCTATTTTTTTCTCACTTTCGGCAAAAAGGGACAACTGTGAATGGCAGATTGAGCTGTGATCTTTCACACACTATCTTAATATCTATCGCATTTATATTCGCACAGAGGCCCGCTGCCAAAGGCCATTTGCTAGTCGGTGGTCACAGAGATGAAATCATTAATGACGTGTCATCTTGGAGTGTAATTGCGTCCATCTGGTTCAGAATAAATAAAATAATAAGGAGGATTAGCTGACATGAGAAGTCAGCACTCTTTATTTATTTGTCAGTGCCACCCTTTTGAGGGAAAGATCACGAGTGACTGCGATGTCTGCATCATGTGCGCAAATGTCAGACCCTGTCTCCTTCTGCATCTGGCTTGAATACCATGGACACTGGAACAAAATGAAGCAATTCACCTTTTCAGCTGCAATCTGGCTTGAGCTTCAGCTAAAAAAACATCCAAAACCTTGACCCAGAAAAATAACCCTGTTTTTGACCCTGTTTATGAAAGCAACAGTTTATTTAGGGTAAAAGATATAATTGGTTTTTATTGGTGTGAAACAAAAATTGCTCATAAAAAATAATGTTGCTCTCCTAATTTCAGCTCCTCAAAAGCATTACAGTTGTATACTGCTCTGCAGTGAATACAACTGCCGTGAAACAGAGAATTTGAGTCAAACATGTTTCGCTTGCGTCCCCGTTCATTTCAGTGTAAATCTTCTCAGACCCCGGCGGCTCCTGGAAGTCCAACCCGTGAAACAAGTGACTGCCTACGGTGATTGGGTAGTCCTCCACTTCAAAATGACTGACATAACATTGTGGCCAATCACAGCCTTTGTTTTCACCACGTTCTATTTGATGTACTGAGCACTGACCTCTAGTGTGAGACTGAAGCTTCATACATAACAAAACATACCATATTATTTACTAGTATTTATTAATAAGATTTCTTTTTATTTCATATATTATTATTAGTCTACGAGAGCACAGAAGGAAAGACAGTAGCTTGTTAGCTTGACCGCTTGCTAGCGATACCCACCACCACCCAGCAAGGCTGGCACTGGTGAAAACCTTGGAAAAAATCCTTGCTGGTACAACAGTGTGATTAACAACTTCACCAAGAAGACCACCCCTTTACATTGACACCTGTAAAGGAGTGGGATATATTAGCTAGCAAGTGAACGGTTAGTTCTAGAAGTTGATGTGTTGGAAGAAGAAATATAAAGGATTTGAGTTACTCTGACAAACTGGAACGGCAAGATGTCCAGATCAGACTATTTACCAAACAAGAGGTCTTTAGTGCAACACAGAGAATGAACGACAGAACAAATCATTGGCAAAGTATCATATTATATTTTTGCCATAATGCTCAAATCCTCTACGTCTTGAATGGCTCCTTTAAGTCTGTTAACGTGCTCAGTGTGGCCTGCTGGTAATCAAACTGACTGTCGCATGAATACCTAAAAGGCAATAATCTGACTGAATACTGACCTTGCTGAATAGTCATTTCATTTGACATTTAAGAAACTTTGTCCAACTACTGTAATTTCCTGTCAGTGCTTCGACTCAGAAATATCAGTAAGGAATTCTGTGTTCTTAAAGTCAAAGTGGGAGATGTTCATATTGAAAAAGCTTTGAGTGATTACAGTTATTTCCACTTTTATGGAGAC
The DNA here is from genome assembly GCA_037974605.1 of Nannopetersius ansorgii. Classification (NCBI taxonomy): domain Eukaryota; kingdom Metazoa; phylum Chordata; class Actinopteri; order Characiformes; family Alestidae; genus Nannopetersius; species Nannopetersius ansorgii. The sequence goes on along the minus strand of JBBPDE010000021.1, from coordinate 2,487,295 downwards.
TTTACAAAGAATGGAATTAATGAATCATAGTTACTTAGTTACAAACGGATGAGGCCTAGTACAATCAGCTGCTTAGCAGAAATACCCCAAAAAAGCTCTCTGAATAGGCCATTTAAATGGCTTGAGATTATCCATTGTACAGACTTTGGATGTAATGGGTGGCTAACAGAGCTGGATAACAAGTGGAATTATCAAAAACAACAACAACAATAACAACAACAAAAAACTAATGCACTCAGCTCAGTGAATAAAAGGGCTCTCTTGGCAGGGCTGGAAGGCTTTCGGTCATGTCGTGCTATTGTTCTGAGGAGTTCAGACCAACTGGATTACCAGAGAGCTCTTAAACATCCAAAATAAAGCAGCAACTGAGGGAGTTCTTTGCCAACAATTAAGAGTCGAGAATTTGTTTCCTGTGTGTCCTCCTAGCATTTAGCGAAAATATGACCTTTAAGGGGGAATATGGGCATTGACAAGATTATTCAGTAAGACAGACAGCCTTGGGAAAAGTGATAGACAGCAAGTGGAGGGAGGAAAAAGAAGAGAATGTCTTGTGCACAAGCAGGGGCTGGCTAAGCGCTTAATCTGCAATGCTCTGAGAATACTAACGATCCACTAATCGTCCTCGACCTTGACATGGAGCAACAAGGTCACTGGGGAGCCAAGGCATTTGTGAGGCTGTGAACTAGTGGTGGAGATATCCTGAATAATTAGTATACTGGAAGGTGCTGGGCGTGTATTTGCTCCTGCTGCCTCCCCCAGTGGGGCTATACCTGTCTCTTCTGCCATCCTTCAGGCAATGCTTTATTATGATGAGCTTGGGTCAACAGTCTGGGCATGAATGTGTGTGTGTGTGTGTGTGGGGGGACACAGTGGGCTCCATAACGTAATTAAAACACGTTTATCTCCGGATGCTGCAGAAGGCTGGTTATTATTCAGCCCGCCACAAGGCTGAACAGAGTCAAGTGCTTGTGAGACCCATTCAGTTTATGTTTTGTAAGGTTTCTGCAAAATGAAATGGATTCGCCCCTGGAGGACACTTGCTTTTTATCATCAGAAGGAATTATGCCAATGATTTTCGCAGGGCTTAAATTTGATCTATGCGGCCTGTAACTTTTCACCATTAAGTGGAGTGACCAGAGCATCAAGCTGACCTCGAGGACTGTTTATTGCTGTTTTGATGACATGCTTGGGATTTTAGACTGCAAGAAAATTTAAGGGGTGTTGCGTAGTGGTCATCCGTGCATATTTTTCAATAAGATTTTTTTCACAGTCTCATATTATGGTAATGGTATTGGGGCATTGCCAGTTGTCCTTCATATGGGCCGGATGTTGTTTAGCAGGGGCCATAATGTCAGCTGTTATTTTTCCAAAGGAATTTGTACAATATGTTATCTAAAGAAGAACAGTGAGTAACCTGCAGGTAAGTAAAACATGTGGCATGATTTTTTTAGCAGTAACACTCTCTAAAGCTGGTGTGGTTGTACAGCTGTGATTAGCTGGATCACACCATTTGAAAACTGAGGGCATTAATATGGAGTTGGGCCCTCTTTGAGAGCCAACATACTTCTGGGAAGACTTTCCACAAGATCTTGGAGTGAGATGTTGAATGCCCTGATGTTGAGCATTCCTGGCTTACAGTCTATGTTCTAATTAATCCCAAAGGTTTACAGCTGGATTGAGGTCAGGGCTCTGTGTAGGCAGTTTTTCCATACCAAGGCTATCAAACTCTTATGGAACTTTGTAATGTAGAAACCTTTGTTAGCACCCGTATATGTAAGAGTACACGGCTTATGCCATTTTCTCTGGCAAAAGCAGTTTGTGTTTATGTAGATTGTGAAAGCTTTATGTAGGTGTCATGAAGCCGAACACATATTGGACTTAAGTGAAATGTCCCAATGAATGGTGGGGTAGATAGATTGTATGTAACGGCCACAGGGAAGATATGATGTCATTCCAAAAATGTTTTCTGTCCATGCAAATGTGCTTATTTTGATCCTTCGCCCTACACAAACCTTTTTGTTCAAGTTTGTTTGGGCAAACAGTCTGGTAAATAATTGTCACAGGGGAGACTGGGATGGGGACAGCGGGGTGTGCTAGTTCCTGCTTTCTTTGGACTTGCTGCAGCTGAGTGGCTGCACCTGCAGACTCTGAAGGCGGTCAGAACTTTTGCTCTCCCGATACTCAGTGGAGCTCCTAGAGCCAGTGTGGCACGCCCATTCCTTGGCCCATAAATCCAGCCTGTGATCCAAGCAGGCACCGCCCCTCAAAGGCCCCTGAGGCGCTGCAAGATCAATCCAAGGTGGAGTGGCTGCAAGCCTCAGCAGCTTTTGTGCTGCTTTAAGTGCAAATGGAGGAAATCAGCAGGGAGCAAGAGGGTCGCCATGGTGAGGGGGTTACTGACAGGTACTGTCTGTCTGAATAGGAGATAGAAAACAGTGTGTTGAAGCCCATGATTTCTCTCGACTGTCCATGCAATTCCTAGGGTTTTTTTTATTAGAAGGATGACGTTCTGGTCAAATGTGGTTTATTGAACTATATTATGTGGGTCTGAAATATAATATTGTTTGGACAGAGATTTTTTTTTGTATGGTATTTTTGCTATAAATCCTTTTCTCTTTCCTGTATCAAAACACTGCAGAAGCACAATAAACTGTCCCTTAACTGTGAATGAAATATTCACAATGCCGACTGTGTGCAATAAGCTAATAAGTCTCCCGTCAATTTGGTGAAGTGTTTTACAGTGTGCTGTGAGTATGAGGCATTCATATGAGGCATCAAAGATAAATATTCATGTTCACATTCTCTCCTGCTTTTCCAACATATTGGAAAACACAGCAATCTATTACTTAAATCTTTCACTTAATATTTGACAACATAATTCCCCATTTAAACACACAAAGGGTAAGTGATAATAAAGTGTAAGTGATAATAAACACACAGGGCTTAAGTGATAATGAACTTGATTGTATCATCTTTTTTATTGAAATTTAAATATCACAATGTGACTAGACTCAGTCATTCTGCCACACTAAATGGCTACATGTACAAGGATGGGCAATATAACAATGTTAACATTGTTGTGATAATTTTTGTTACGGTATGACAAATATATTTCACTTGTTTCACTTCCCGCACCCCCAGCGAGTGGCAGAATGTTACGCCAGCTGCAAATTTCCCACTTGTGGGGAAAGGTTTATATTATCTCATCTTGTTTAATGCTAGCTTATAGCTAAAATAATAAACAATTCCTGGATGACATAAATAAATAAAATAAACCTAAAATATTGAATACAATTTAATTGATTTTAGTAATTGATTTTTATTAAAAAATGTAACATTGTCTGTTCCAGATGGGGGGCTGTGTCGGACAACGTACTGTGGAAGGGGCCGAGAATGTGTGGTGAGGCAGCTGACAGGCCAGGCAGAGTGCGTGTGCCAGGAGAAGTGTCACAGCTCCTTTGTACCTGTCTGTGGTTCTGATGGGCACTTCTACGAGAACCACTGTGAGGTGTACCGCACAGCCTGCGTGGAGAAGAGGAGGATCTATGTTGTACACAGCAAAGACTGTTTCTTCAAAGGTAAGCCAGTAATGAAAGACTTCTCACTGGATCCTCATCATTGGCATTTTCACAGTATAAAAGACAAGTTGTTCTTTTGTTCTCCCTGAGATGTTCTTTTGTTGACTGCGATCATATTGACATGCTTGTAACTTGAAAAGTGTTTCCATCGTTTTTCAATTTTCAGCGCTGTTAAAGACGAGTATTATTGACTTCCACCTTTCACTGCAGCAGTTCTTAAAGCAGTCTCTGGTTGTTGAGCATCCTTTCAATTTCTGGAACAAAGCAAATGACTGTTAAAGTTGCCCAATGCATCTATGTTCGTTTGAGCACTAACATCAGATATTATTAGTATTCATTCATTTATACACTATTGACAGTTAAGTATTCACAGGCCAAGCCATAAATATTGACTTAACTGATTAATGATAATTACATGCTTTATAAAAAGCTTAACTGGAAAAAAAAAAGATTTTAGAAATCTAATAGCTAAGACTCAGTCCACGTTATGTGATTTTAGTCATGATTTTGCTGAGAAAAGTAGTGACTTGATGAAAGATGCCTTCTAAGAAACCTGTGATGCCTCACAAAAGTTTGAAAGCAGGCAATATATCTATTGGCAAGTTTAAATTCTGTATTGTGAAAAGTGCTGGTTGTGACTAGCTGCAAGTGCAGTAATAAGACCCAGAGTGCAAGGCAAGGGTAGGTATAATCATGAGGAGGAGCTGTTTAACAAGAGCAAGCATGGTATAGTCAAGTCTCTTTCCCATGTTGTTATTATTATTTTTTTTGCTTGTTTCTTTGTTTTCTCTGTGAATCAGTGCACAAACAATTTGGATTGGTCAGTTCTTTTACGCAAATTTATCTCCCATTCCCACCTCTTGCTTCTCTTTTCATGACAAACTATTTGGAGACCAGAGACGACTCCAAGATTATGTGAACAGTACAGCAATTTGACCACTTTTTAAAGTCATGTAAAGCATAACTGAAGTAACCACAAGAGTTATACTGCAGCTAACTGTTTAGAATACAAATCAGAAAATCAATTCTTTAGATAACTTTTTTTAAACATTATATTTCAGTCTGTTGCGGTCAGATGCCGAAGAATAGTGAACGACACGTCTAAATCACTTTTAAGAAATTCTGGCAAAGCATGGGTTAGGTGTCTGGAGAAGAGATGGAATCAGAATGTATTATAGGAAGAAGGCAAGATAGCGTAGGCAGTGTGATGCTCTGGGCAATGATCTACTAGAGAACTTGGGTCCTACATTCATGTGGATGTTACATTGACACATACCTAAACATTGTTGCACTCTTTCATGATATTCCTGAAGGACAGTGGCCCTGGTGATACATCCTGCCCCACCTCCACAATTGTTCAGTAATGGTTTTACGAACGTGACAAAGGTGGAGGCTCCACCTCCAAAAATTTGCAGGATTTACTGCTAATGTTATGGTCCATGACATCTTTAGTTTACATATAAGTATGTGGGTCACGAAATTACATTTTCCCACCATACATCAAAAAACAACTATGCCCTCTGGATGTTGTCTCAATGTCAGGTTTGACAAGTGAGCATCTATTACCTGTTGTTTTTGGTGGCCCACCACAGGCCCTAGCAGCCCGTGGGTGGCTCATTTAGGTGGCCAGGGGTGGATCCTTCCTCTAAATATTTAAAGGTCATTCTCAACCATGCTGATAGAAGCTCAGTATAATGCTCTTCCCCATAAATAACAATGAACCCCAACTGCATTTGCTGTGCCACTATGCAGAAATGTGCCACAAGGTCTTGGGAGGTCCATATACATGAGCAGCGAGTACCACGCGGCGAGGCTCTGGCATTCAAAGTAGCTGCAAAAGCTGCAAAGTACCATTTTGAATTCACTGTTTTCATCACCTACAATAGGTAGGGGCTTATTCACACTGCAGTTATAGGGAACCTTTCAGTCTGGACAGTTTTTTGAAAGAAACATAGTGCAAGGGATCCAATAATAACAGAGCCAAACATGAATTGCAGTGCATTTTGGTACGTAAACCTAAAGATCAAAAGAAAAATTAACAAAAACATATCGGAAATGGAAATCAAGTGTAACTTAATGCAGATGGCTTTTTTTTTAATCTGCTCAAAAGAGAGAGAGCTATATAATGGGTCTCTATTATTTATGTTACAGACATATGTCCACTGTCTTTGATCTAGGTTTAGGCATGCATATTTATGTTCGTAGTAACCATTCAAATACAGCAATGTTATCTGACTTACATTATTAACCTGATTAAAATACAACATAGGTCTTCTAAACCAACTGTCAATTGTGCATTTTGACCAAAAATGTACTGGTCTTGGCCTATTCTAATTGTGCATCCATAAAAAAGCTGCACAATATTTGGTTTGAAAATTATACTGTCCCTAAAAGAGTTTATAGTGTCTTAAACAAAGTTTAAACCATCCCAAACAGAGTTAATACTGTCCAGAAGAGGTTTTTACCAACATGAAAAGACAACCTGAAGAGTTTGACTGTTCCCAGAGTTTATATTTCCCAGACAGTGTTTAAATTGTTCCAGACAGTGTTTATGCCCAAACAGAATCTATATGGTTCAGCTTTTTTAGGTATATGATATAGTACATCACATTATGGGCCAGTACATTTTCACCATATCTATCTGCATTAATAACCAATTAAAAATCAATGTGTGGTTCCATCACAGTAGGGTCACGTACCATTATTGCTATGACAGCCCCTTTTCTTTGAGCTCCTCTCTCTCTCTCTCTCTCTCTCTCTCTCTCTCTCTCTCTCTCTCTCTCTCTCTCTCTCTCTCTCTCTCTCTC
>JBBPDE010000021.1:2423756-2438064 GCA_037974605.1 Nannopetersius ansorgii | reverse complement strand
GGACAAAGTGGCCGGGGAGAGGGAAGTCTGGGTTTCCCTGCTTAGGCTGTTGCCCCCGCGACCCGACTCCGGATAAGTGGAAGATAATGGATGTTTGTATGTATGTATGTGTGTGTGTGTGTGTGTGTGTTCATTTCTGACAAATAGTCACACCCCTATTTATTTGTTTGCAACATTTTATTACTAGGAGAAAACAAAAAAACTCTAAACAGTGACAATTTTGCTAGTACATGTCTTAGATTTTGCCATGAGACAAATAGTTTTAAGGACAAAAACGTTCTTCTCTAGTGTGGTTGTCTCTTCTAACGCACCACCGCACAGCACACAGTGAGAACAGTGTGAAATTGTTCTTTGAAGCAATGGACAGCCGATGATACAGTGCCCAGGGAGAAGTGTGTAGGGATGGTTTCTTGTTCAGTGGAACAAAGTTGGTGCCCTTGACAGTCCTGGGATTTGAACCCATGACTCTTTAACCACTAGGCCACCAAAGAGGCAGCCACAGTCACATATTCGAAAGCTACAAGTTTCCTTTGGTTGTTTTTTCTATTTTTAACCCTATCACAATTCCTACAGGCACCGAATCTACATCTTAATTGAGCTTGACTGAGCTCATATGGCTTATTGAGAGTCTAAGCTTGCTTATCACTTATTGAGATCCTAAGCTTAGTTAAGCCTACAATCCTGCCATGAGGATCTAGGCGATGATTGGCTTACAGCTCTATGAATCTAGCAGTTGTGCTCACACTTCCAGGTGTATGGTGACCTCGTGGGATGTCCTTTAGAGGGCATTGGTGTGACTTCCACTGAAGATATGTCTCATTAGATGACATTTAGGTGTCACGATGTGCACCTCAGAAGAAACATATATCCGATACCTTGCTTCTCTCAGACAATGTATCAAATCTTCTTACTCTAAAAGCACTGCATTGCCAGAGTATGCTAAATGGCAATTGAAGATTTAATTCATTGTTTGCAGTATTACTGAGGATCTGACTCGTTGCAGCAGATTCAGTAGAGTATTTAATTCCTTTGCCTTGAGCCATGTCAATCTAAATGAACACTAGTCTTAAGCATTATCCTTCCTGATTTCCTTACAGCTTTCTAAAATTGTCTTTCACCTAAATGTTGGTTATTAACTGCAGCTTGCTGTCTTACACAAAATCACCATCAGATTATTAATTTTCTTCATTTATGAGCCAAGGCCATTTGAGCCTGATAATATCCATTTTAAGGGGTGTGCCAGAAATAATTGACAATAAAGTAAACACAGGCTAAGCCAAATTTGTATCACTAGAGCCACTGTCATCGGCTAACTAGAGCACTGGCTTTGCTTAGTTTGTATTAGAAAGCCACCAAAGTCATTAGTGAACCCCTGTAACCTACTCTTAGCATAAATGCTCATCACCATCATGCAAAAATGCTGCTAAGTGTGTTTCCCCTTAAACTTGCTCCTAAGAAAAAGGGGGTGGTCATCTTCCACAATAAACCACACATAAGACGTTATTGTTGCTTGTGGACAGTGCCAGCACAAGTCTGCACAGCCAGCACAAAGTACAGTATTTCTGTTAAAACTATCAAAATGAAAACTTTCAGACTCAAAACAAGAAAAACATTCATATTCTCAATTGTTTACCTCTGGTCTATTCTTCAGGACATCTATAAGTTGAATAAAACACAGCTGGTATTTTCATTGATTTTTTTTAGGTAAAAGCAGCAGAAATTACCAAAATGCCATGTGTCCCTCAAGCATCCCAGACAAAACGGCAAATCAGCAGACTTCACACATTAGGATAAAAAAGAGCTACTCTTGATACGATGATGAGAAGTCTTATCGTAGAATTAAAGAGAGAGAGAGAGAGAGAGAGAGAGAGAGAGAGAGAGAGAGAGAGAGAGAGAGAGAGAGAGAACAAGAACCACATAATCCACTCAGAAAATGGATTTAATATTATTCAATATGTATTTGAATAACCACTTTTATTAAGCTGCTAGTTCTGTACTGTTCACAGTAAAGCTTTGAATTTTGGGCTCTGTGTTTATTCTTGTTGCGTATTATGTAGTAAAGTGTTGCACTCCAAAAGACTGGCAACTTACAAAAACATATATACTGAACATATACTGAAAATAGAATCTAAATGCTCATAATAGAGAGGTAAGTATCCAGTGTTCCCTACAAAAAAACAACTAAAGCAACATTTTTTTTTTAAATTCAAGGAAATGTACACCCAGTGTACCATGTACACCCAGTGGACACTGGCTATTTGATTTAATATCCAGCCCTTTGCTGTCATTGGAAGGTTCCCGTAGGATTATATAACCGTGAAACAACATGAATATAAGTGTCCTGGTGATGAGAGAGAGTTCAGGCAGTTGGGAAGTGAGAAACAAACAAAGATGTGTGAGCGCAAATACATGGTCCTTGTTGGAAACTGAGGTTTTTGAGAAAAACTATTGAACACACACACACACACACACACACACACACACACACACACACACATAGACATCTATGCCTGAGAAAACCTGACCCAACTTGTGCTGATTTCTTCACTGTGGACAATTTCAGCACCAACAGGGCAGCAAGAAGAGAGGGATGAGAGATTAGTTTTTTCTTCTTCTTCCTCAGACTCTGAAATGAATCCAGCCCAGGCTATTGGAAAACAGCATCAATCAGCTGGTGAAAAATCGAGCACTTGTGCATGATATGACACGAATTACTCTGGCAGGTGGAGAAGGACTTGTAATGCTATGCCCCATGACACTTTTCCACCTCAACAGCTCTGGCAGAACGAGAGCTGACGCAGGTGTGGGAACCTGGGGTAACTAGGTCCCAACCGGTTTATTTATTTTGGGCTTTTTTTCTTCCTTAAGTTTGTTTTCTTTTCTTTACCCCTTCGGATCTCTCGGGTCACCAGCAATGGAGAGGAACCACACCACAACAGAGAATATGTTTACATACACCTTTATTGACTGTCTCCACGTTAAGGCTGTGTTCACATATACGGTTTCTCCGAGGTTTGAATCCCAACCCAGCACACAGTGTTCACTGCAAAACATGCAACACGACACACTATAGTCACAGCAAACGGGTTTACTTCTCTACACTCCACTCTAGTAATAAGGTCACTGCACACCGCTATGTTTTTAGCAAAAGAAGGGGAAGGAGAGACAAACACAGACACAAACATACTGTGACGACCGTGAGCTGCAGGCAGTGATTTCAGTTTTCTTTTTTTTTTATTTTACGCTCTCCACAGCATCCACACATCAACAGCTCCCACTCCAACTCCCCTAAACTACCCCGCCCTTTCCCTTATATACACCCCCCGAAAGTGCACGAGTTGTCATGGCGACGGCCCCACGCAGGCCGCCCCCACGTTAACCCCTAAACCGCCCGCCAAAAACCCACACATACCCCTCGTGTTCTTCACGTGTTCCTCCTGCACGCCACAATACATATAAATCAACTCTAACGTAACAGTCATTAACGTGAACCAAGAAACAAGGCAAAAAAAATAAGGAAGAAATGAATAAGAACAAACTTATTGGTTACTAGACCTTGCTGCCACCAACTCTAACCAAAATAAATAAACAAAAAAAAATTCAAACCCCCTTGGCAGCGCCCCTTGTCCCTTGTGCTCGTCGCATGGACCCAAGGTGATATGCTTTCCTTCCGCACCGATCTTGTGCTACCCCAGGCTCTGCCAGACCCAAAAATAACAAAAGAAAAAGAAAAAACACACACACACACAGGAAAACAGGGGAAAAAGATAGCTCCCATGCCCAGACAAGATACAAGTAAAGCGTCTTGAACTATCAAACATTTCCGGGGCACATTTTCTTTGCATTTCTTTGAATGTGATTGTGTGACAAGGCTGGTGTAATCCAACCTTGGATGGTATTTGTACGTCTATCAAATTTCTAAAGAGAAATGGTCGATTTTAGGTATCAGTCATTCACAATTGTGTTATCTCCAGCCTTCGTGGGTTTCTTAAGAAACATATATGATTATATCAGCCTACATATATCTCTATATATAGAAACCTCAGGCAAAACAAACTACATGATGTCCCACAGTGAGTTACTGAGTTACTGAACTCTTAAATAATGGAATTCCTCACTGATTTTATTACTTCAACCAATAATAAGAGAATGTTAAGATTTTAATAAGACTTCACTACATGACATATATTAGAAATTTTTGGTAAAACAATATTAGAGTGCAAAATACACAGCAAAAATCTCCATTTTTTTAATGGGCTAAAGAGGTAATCGTCTTGGATATTTGCTTTTCATTCTTTTCTTCATTGCTTAGTTTTTGTATTAATACTATTATTTGTATTATTATTATAGTAGTATTGGTTAGTTGGTTTCTGAGGCAGTGATTCCTAATAAAAAGAAATAAAAAGAAAATGCTGCTGTTTCTCTTTAAGTTAAGGATGGTTACCAATTTAAAAAATATCATACTCCATTTTAAGCCATGGATTAAAGATCTCACTCACTCTGTGGTCCACCTTTATGTGAGGCTCCTGTCTAGACACCAACATGAAGTGATCAGAGTGGGTTCCCTGACAATAGTGTGGCTATCTGTGGGTCAAGGAGATCTGATGTTATTTCTGTTTTTCTGTTCTAAGTAAACAAAGCTGTGTCTATTGCTTTAGGGCACAATAGGTTACCTATAGCTACAGCAAAATGTGTGTGTGTACTGGTATGAGAGGTTCAGTTAAAAAGAGAGATACAGGTAATGAGACCTTTCAAAGGAAAAAAAAACAGATAATTGAGGACTTGAATTAATGGCATGTCATAACAACTTGTGCCGTATCACCATTGACCTTTCCTGTAGCACGCTGAGTTGATACATGCAGTTCATTACCAGATCTGAAAAGTGTAAAATGGAATTCCTTCCCTTCTCCCTGCCAGGATCATTAATGATTGATCAGCGAGGCAAAAGAAATGCAGACTGATGTGTTGAGATGACCCTGATCCCAATGTCATACCAACAGAGGGCAAATGTAAAGAGACGCCAATGACGAGCCATGAAAATTTTATCAAATGTCACCATACAGTTGCATAAATTTTTGAGTAATTTTCTTACTATAGTGAAAATAGATTTTACATTTATGCTGAACAACCCCAAGAAACAAACTTAGTATTTTACTGCAAATTTTAGTTCATAATTTCAATGTATAATGTTTTTTCCATAATTGTCTTAACCTGTTTTTTGAGCTGGTCAGATCGTTCAAAATGCTCTTATAAGATTGTAACACCACATTTTGTATCTTTAATATTTGCAAAAGGTCGTTTTAAGCATCATTCATTTAAAAGATGCAATTCTTGTTATCTTTTGTCTGAATGCATCAGAACCAAACAACAGACCTTTTTAGCTTTTGGGCTAAATAAGCTTTAGATTAATTTAAGATTTTAGAAATAATCATGTTAATGGTTATCATGACAGAAATGACAACTATTGATTAACTTTTATTTGGTTTTATACCTTGTAGACCATTTAAACTGGCAATCATGTTTAAACCATTTGAACACTCACGGATCAACAATGAAAATGTCAACCACAAGGAACTATGTTACAGTTACTGAGTGGAACATTAGACAGATTATTTGTATTAAGCCTCCAATTCTCCACTACAGGTTTGATACAGCTTGAAAATTGTCACATTGACTTTTACCTTACTGTCACAGAGTAGGACAAGAATGTACCTGAACCACAGTTCGCTTAGTGTAGCAAAGTGGGAGAACCCAATCGCGGATACACATGAGAGAGTCAGTAAACCACAGACTTTGATCTGAGAACGCTCTACAAAAGAGCTTCCCACCGGAAACCAACCTTCTCACACACACACACAGAAAGTATATAAAATAAGATAGAGAGTGACGAGAGTACTCATGGTACCAGATGACAGATTAAACTGGCATGGGACCCAAAGTTTTACCTACTTCCTGTTTATATACCCAGCGACACGCATCACTTCTGGGACCTCGTGCGCATCATGTGACTAGTGCGTGTGACACATTACGTTTAAATTAAAAAAAATACAATGGCATAAGTGCCGGATCCTATCCAGCTCTGTCTTTTTGATACATTCGGATAGATGTTCAGTGTTCTAGAGGTACTGTTACTGTTTGTCCTAATAACAGTAAAATATCATTACATTGCCCACCTCAATATGTAAAATCTAATGTTTGAGAGCTATATATTGTGTTAGCAGCACAAGAGCACTTACAAAATTCACATCAGTTCATAAGGCTTTAAATACACACATCATTATCTCACATCATTATTGTCAGTGTACTTCTGAGATGCATTCAAAATAATCACTCATCATCAAAACGATGAGAACTGACATGTGCCAAACTGCTGGCTGTCAGAGTGAGGTGTGGGCCAGGACTTGAACACGCGGTTGTCCTTTTTTGTTTTCATCTTCCATAGTTATGATTCCAGCTCGGGCTTCTCAGCAGGGGAAGCGCGGCTCCTCTGAACAACCGGGGGACATTTCCTAATGACTTATTCATGTCTATGAAGCTTTTAATATTTCCTGCACTCATCACTTCAGTGGGGGACGGGCGAACACTCCCATCGCCTGTCATCCCAGCCTCCACCCTGGTGTTGCCTACAAAGAGCGCTCTTCCTCTCTGCCAACGGAAGCTGAAGAGAGCAGCTCAGCGGGTGGCTCTTGTTGGAATAATTTTACTGTGCATAAAGGATAAACACTCTCACGTTCTCCACGCTCTTAGCCGATGCAGGCATTGTGGGGCCTCATGGGATTAAATGTGAAACTGTTTAAAGCCCTATCGCTGAACCCCCAACTCTTATAAAAAGAGAAAGTGCCCAATTGAGAGTGTTTACCTTTTGTCTTTTCCACACAAATCACAAGATTACACTGAATTAATTGAGACCCTCGTGCCAAGCACTTGTCCGCAAAAATGGCTTTTCTGAATGCTAAACCACTAGATCATGGAAACAGCTTCACCCTCCTCGTCCAACATGAACACTAATTACATTCATCTGTTGTGTTTTGTTTTCACAGCTGATACATGTACCATGGCTGAGTACAACAAGCTGAAGAGCATGCTGCTGGACATGCAGCCCAAGGACCTTGCAAAGGATGAGGACACCCCTGCAAAGGAAATGAACCAGAAAAGGGAAGCGGTTGACACCATGTTCAAGTATTTGGATATAAATCATGATGGACGTTTAAGCAGCGCAGAACTTGCACAGGTAACATTTGTTTTTATTAGTAGTGAAATGAGACTTCGCGAGGGGTGACCCCACCTTGGCGTAACAGATGGTTATTTCACATTATATTGACTATGAAAATCTGGCTGGAGTACAGATTACTGGTGCATAATATTTTTGGAATAGAGGGCAAAAAACATGTGCCTATAAATCTCTGTAGGTTTGCAGGATGGAAGGAATTGGAAGTAAGTGTTGTCTTCCAAGTGTATAGAGTGGTGTAATGATGCTGCATTAGTGACAGTTGGAAAATGTGTGTTGGGACTTCACATGACTCAAAGCTGATGGTTTCATGTGACTGGAGAAGCTTCATCAAAACATTTGACTGTGGCATCATTTCTGGAAAATGAGAAAGAAAGGCAGAGAGATCTGCTACAAAAAGAATCAATCAAATGATTTTTTCTTTAATATTGCTCACTTACTTTTGCACAATTTTTCCTCCTACTTACTGCCAATTGCATGGGGCACCAAACTCAAACCAAAAGTGATGTAATCGACTGCGCCTTGGTGGTCTCAATGATAGATTGGCTTACATGATTAATGACTTTTATACATTAATTAGCAGACACAAGCAGAAGGGATATTCTGTAGATTATCTATTAAGAGTCGGATCACTATTTAATGTTGCTTTCTTAGCTGCATTTTTAATCGTGACAGAATTTTGTTCCTCACTCTTTTCCAGCTCTCCATGAAGGAGCATCTGGAGGACAACTTGTTAGAGTGCACCATGCAAGATCTACTGCGGTATGACGACTACAACAATGACGGTGTCCTCACACTGCAGGAGTTCTACACAGCCTTTCGTGAGTCAACCCACATTAACCCGCTTCTTAGCGCCATTAAATCCAGGCTGGATCAGACCAGATCATCCACCATCACAACACTGAGGCATGTCAGGAGTCTGTGGAAGAAAGTAATAAGAGAAAGAGAGAGAGATTGGGGGGAGCGGGGGGGTGGTGGAGCTAAAGAGACACAATGTGTCCCTCTGCAAGGGCATTAGAGGCAAAAAGAGGGATGACCACAATTTAAAGGTGGATTTGGGACATTTTGTAAGTAAGTGCAAAAATTGCAAATATTTTTCAGTTTACAAGGTTCAGTTAAGAACAACAAACAAAATGTTGAGAGTTTTCTTGCTTCTGTGAAAAGAGGTAAAAGAGGAGCCTGACCAATATATACATCATAGCTACACTGCAGTGATTGTTAGTTTGTTTGTTTGTTTGTTTGTTTGTTTTATGTTTTAACATCATTAAGGATGGCTGTTAAAACAAAGCCATACCAGAAATACATTTTGAAAGTCCATTTAACTCAGCTTTAGTGAATGCATGTCAGCAGCTAAAATGATGCAAACAAAGACATACACTGGAAATGTTTTTTTCTCTAAGTGAAACTTAAGACAAGTGACTAGACTTTGAAGTTGCTAGAGAGTAAACCAAAACTCGTTATGATTATTATATCAAGCATTAATACTCATAAAACTTGCTTTGGTGGCAACAAGCGTTTGGGCAGCAAAAACAACAAAAACTGAATTTACACATTGTTAGTTTGTCTCTTACCATTTCCAGACAGCAAGTGAAATCATAGCTTATGAAAAAATATAAATATAAAAAAATCTTAAAGTTAATTATATATTTTTGCTTTCATGTTTTTATGCAGTGGTTCATTTTTGGAGTGTGTTACAGAAGAACACATTACAAAACTTCTGAAGTTATATGATGGATATAGAGGTCTTAATGGCTAAACGGCTATTAGCACGCTGTTGCAGTTCAGTGCCATTAGCCTTAGGCTGGCTCAGACCAGATTATCCTTGATCAGGCTATGCGGCAATTCTGCAGATTTTTTTTTTTTTGATAAGCATCATTATCTCTGTCTGAACAGCTTGCTCTGTCTCTGTGTGCACCTGGTTATTTGGACTAATCACGTCTAATCATGGTTCCTGTGATGATATTTGAGTGGTTCTGGCTGAAAGTCATGGGTAGCATGGCAACCTAAGACCACCTTGCACCATCTTTTGTCCCCTGACGCTTAAAGTGAAGAACCTTGGTCATTTTTTTCCTGAATTCTCCAATGTTTGGGCCTGGAAGAGCACTTTAAACAGACAGCAGAAGCAGAAATTACACACCCATTGAGCAAGGGCATAAATCAAGCCATTAATGCTAACATGTGACTCTTAATTTCTAGATTTAGCAAGTGGGGCAAAAAACACGGGTCCATTAAATGTCACCAGTCGTTAACCATAGTAATGGTAGCTTTCGTGGAGGTTGCTTGTTGCCATTACACAGATTTTTGGTTTCAGCTGCCAGATGTGCCCTGGCTCTGCCACCTGGCTCTTGTGCATGCCTTCACATTCTGGTTGTTTAACTAGAAACTGAAGGACCAGGCAGAGACCAATAAAAATGATGCTGGTCAGGCACTGCTCAAGGTTAACTGTTAACTGTGATACAAAAGGGGGAAAAAAGGTGTTTGAGCAGGGAGTTTTGGAGCATGTCATGTGGAACACTGGTGAGTAAATCATCTTTCGAGAGTGGATCATTGGCAAAAGTGGAAGGACCCAGGTGTTCAGCACGTGGTAAATGTCCCAAAGGAGAGTGTATTCTGTAGGTCATTTAAGCTCAATAGACACATTGTAAAGCTGGAGCAGAGGATCTATTAGGTATTGCTCCTAGAAGGAGAATGATAGAACTGTAAAGTATCAGTGCTTTTCCATGGACCATTATTTACCAGAAGTGGCTACTATAGCTGAGTTCATCCTCGTTTCAGGCCCATTGTCTTTCACCTTTGTCTTTTTTAAAGCCTTGTAGCGTATGATGGAGCGCTATTAAATAAGTGTTCAATCTTTTTTATATATATATACACTATTACACATTGTACCCTACAGTCATCAGAACACAAAGTAGATGACATGCCATTATCAGTGTAGAAGATTATAATTATGGCAATTGAAATAATCTCTGCCTTTGTATGTTGTACTGAAAAAATATAGTCTGTCTAATGTGGTGTCATATATATCCACTGTTCCACAGATTACAGGGGTGAAAAGGAATCAGAAAGTCTGAGAAAAAAAGCTGAAATTATCCTAAAACATTTGAGCTCAGTTGCACCATTATCTCAGTCACCTGGACCTCCTAGCATTTATGTGGATATAGCTGACACTGGGGGCTGTCTTGTAAAAAAAAAAAATAGACAGGAATATCTTAACGCAAGCTTGTTATTTCATGTATGGTCAGGTCTCCTACTTTCTGAGTGCATGTTCGTTACTTATCATATCAGCAGTGGAGAGGAGGAAATGGTGGGGAAGCCCTTTGAGGAATGAAGAGCCTATTACAGGTACAGAGAGAGTACCCTTACAAATGTGTGGGTCCTTGAAGGGATGTCTTTTAGACTTAGAGAGTTAGCAGGGTGCTGAGAAGAAGGGACAGACAGAATGCAATTCGTTGTGCGCCTGGAGCTTCGTTCGCCACAAGTCTATTTGTTTTGTCACGGCTCTTGTTGATGCCAGGGATAGAGTGATCTGTGCTAGGAGCCACAGTCAGCATGTCTGCTTAATTAATCAAGAGGCTGAAACAGAGAATGTAAGAGTAGCATGACTTGTCAGAGGTCTAGAGAAGAAAGGACTAAATAAGGCGAGAGAGAGAGTGATAGAAAGGGGGACGGAGGGAAAGAGACATGCAGAAAGTGCGAATGTGACACTGTGCAACTGAGAGCAAGTTAAAGAGAAAGACAACCATTTGTGTGTCAAAAAGCCAGGGCTTGCGAGCAGAACATTTTATAGCTTGATTTAGGGAAAAAGCTTTCATGACACTGATTTGTTTACAGCAACAAATATGAATGTTTTGTTTCAGAGTCTGGCTAACGTTATCAAGCTCGCAGCTAGTGGCTATCACTACTATGTAGCTTATCTATAGTGCGCTTGCTTGCTTGCTGGTGCTAGAAGACTAGATTGTCCAAATCAGAATATCAGTCCAATAGGCACACACATCCCCATATCTGATAAGCCCATTCCCAGTACGCAAATTGATGCGCATCATTGCACACAATCAGCGCATCCCTGTGGCTCCCAGGCAAGTGTGTAAAAGAGAGACAGAGTGAGACGGGAGTGTCAAAGGTGGCCCACCGAGAGCTTGCAGCTGGAGATGTAACATATGCATACACAGCTCAGGAGTGTTTCAACTGTATTTTTAAATCAGAATCAGAACCAGAAAACTATTTTGATCCTGGAGGAAATTGCTTCTGTCATGGCTTCAAAGACACATAGAGACAAGAACAATATAAAATAAAAAGTCTAAATAAAATCTAAATATAAATCTGTAGAAAAAATACACTCAATATTAAAATACACTATGCTAATACTCTATATATATATGTAACGTTTAAAAAATATAAACAAAACTTTAAGGAAGTATGAAATCCTCTCCCTAACCCTAACCCTAACCTTAAATTTCTGTCTGATGCAAGTTACTATCAAATGTGTGTGTGTATAAAAATACCTAACAGGAATTCATGAGCCAGAATGAGCCAGCAGTGGCAGATAACGGAATGTGGCTGCAATAAGAGTCTGCCGGAAAGTAGATCGCTAATAGCAGTGTCGGTGACCATTGCTTTAAACTGTCAGGCCTTTTAAAACTGACGTCAGCTTGTTAGTTCCAAGGTTCACTACTATTTTCTTGGTGTATAGACAAAATATATATTGCACTATAAACATTTACCAATACTATATCCAAGAAATATATAAATATCAACACTATTTAATAGTGATTAATTGCAGCAATAATTCCAAGCTGCTGTCTGTTCAGAACTGTGGTGGTGTCAAGTTCCATTATGATGCTTCCTTTTCATTTAAAAAAATATTTCCACGAAAAATACCAACATTTCTCTTCCTCTGTCAGTTCACAGCAAATTCATCGCAAAAATAATAGCAGTAGTTAGAAGAAGAAAAATGAGCAGACAGGTGCTTTAGAACCGCCTGTGTACAAAGCTTCAAAAAGAGCATATTAGCCAGAGAGGTCATGTGAAAGCTGAGGGTGAAGAGAAGGACAAATCATATGAAAGAGAAATTAGTGTAATTGGCTGGCAAAGTAGTCCTGCTGGTGCAGAAGGTCTGGAAAGGAGGTGCACGGTTCTGAAGGTTAGCAAGGTTCGACACATCCCATTCTCTTCCTCTGCATGATGGATCTACCTTTGTCTAACTTTGTCAGGGTGGTGAAGGTCCATGCTTATCACAGGGAGATCATGAGGGCCCTCCAGAGGGCAAATGACTGCATTAGTTATGGCAAAGTCCATTACACTCAGCCAAAGCCAATGACTCCAACTGTCACACACTATCATTAGGGCATTCTCTTTTTTCAGCCAAAGAAACGAGATTGAAACCTCAGGCACCGTCCCATTCATACTCCTCTTGATTACTGTCACTTCTGCGCCATTTTTAAACCAAAGATGCACAGCAAACTTTAGTGAAAGTTGGCTCAAATAAAATCCACTCTTATCCAATCACAAGCTGGTATGTATCTTCCTCTTAAAGATGTTGTGTTTTATTACAGCTGCTTAAAAGTCTCAGCCCCTCCCCCATCACCCACCCACCTCCCCCCAAGACAAATTGCAAGCATCTGTGGTTTCCAGGATGTCATCTGGTTAATTATGGCACGTCAAAAAGTCCCTTTAAGCTTTTTAAACCTTTCCATCTTCCTCATGGCTAGACGCAAGGCACGTCCCTGTCCTTTAAAGTCTGCACCTGTCCCTATCCTATTTCCGTCATGGCCTGTGCGGACAAACAGCTGTCATGTGGAATAAAGCTTGTTATTCGTTTGGTTCTGCATGCCGGCTTGATGGGAAACGTTGTCATAGCAACAGCAGGATCCAGTGTAATCTTTGTATAATCTTCTCACAATGCACCATATGGGCCCTTCCCCTGTCAAAGAGAGGAGAGTACCAAGAGGTGTACCTGAGAACATTTATGCATTCCCTTTTTGAACACTTTTTTCAGGGCAGTTTGGCTTGGAAACAAACCCCACAGCGAGCATATTTTAAAAGATGACAACAGCTTTGCTTAGGAAAATTGGTAGGAGCAATTTTCTTGAGCTTGGGAAGCCTTGTAGGCACAATGAATGTTCCTGACTTTCTTCTATGAAGCAGAATGCCTTTGGGACAACACATACATTTTCCAGCCCTTTTTATTTTAACTATTTTTCTGGAGGAAATATTTCTTTATTTTGAAGTATTTGAAGTATTTATTCATTGAAATATAGAACCCCCAGTCAAAACCAAATGTAGTACACATTTCACTGACATACTTTACATGTATTGTGGTGACTTTCAGCATTCCCCAGGCTTTTTTGCACATCCTAAATATGTATTATGAGTGGCACTATGTCACATTTTGTGTCTTATGCTGACGTTATAATCTTTGCAGATTCTTTAACAATCCGATACAAAGTTCTTAATGATACATTTTGTCTGAATGACTTTTGAATCCATAAAGGATCCCTACCTCCACTGCAGTGTGCTATGTATGTTATACAAATAACATTTCTACACCCATAAAGTGCACAATTTGTCCATTATGAAGTGTTGCACACATGGTTAAATCACCAATGGCTCTTTGTTAGATATATTTTAAGTTGTTTGGGTTCAGTAATGATGTATTCTAATGCATACATACATGCCTTGAAGTAGATGTGTTAGTCCTGGGGCTTAACAAGGTGGATTCAATGGATAGATGATCTTTCATCATTAGGTGTACTTGATGAATAACATTTACATAACCATATCATTGAAGATGTCAAATGCTGTCAAGACAAACCATGTTCATGTGTCTCTTACTATTGCTAATGATTTTCTTTGAATACAATGTCAGTTCAATACAATTTTATTTATATAAGATTTTTACGACTGATAATGTTACAAAGGCAGCTTTAAAGAATCCTGGTCTGAGCCCCTAAAGAGTGAACCAAGTCTGACAGAGCCACACTGCTGAGTGTGAGTGAGGAGGAAGAGTTAGAGTCAGTAGAGGTAGTTTGTGTTGGAGTCTGAGTGAGGAGGAACAGTTAGAGTCAGTAGAGGAACAGTTAG
>JBBPDE010000021.1:2408669-2423656 GCA_037974605.1 Nannopetersius ansorgii | reverse complement strand
TTTGTTCATGCACTATGATCAGAATATTAAAATGCACTTGGATACTTGTTTTATGAGAGAAGATATTTAATTGTATATTTCTTCTATCTTTTAGGCTATTCATGAGTGGGGCCAAAAAAATATATTATTTTAAATTATATTGTGACGAGCAGCAGAGACAGTGGACACCAGAGGCGCAAAATCCATTTCAGACTTCAGACTTCCAGTTCTCTCCAACACACCAACACAAACTCTCTCCCAACTCCCAACACCAACTAAACCGCTAGCACTGCCCCTCCCCTTATATACACCACCCAAAAACCCGCCAGTTGCTATGGAGATGGACCCAGACGGGGCCCGTCGCCCCCAAGTTCAACCCTGATCTGCCCGCCAAAACCCACGCATCCATCCCGTGCCACCCACGTGATCCTCCTGCCCGCCACAATATATTATATTGTGCATTGTTTAAATGCTAAATAAACATGTTTATAGTTTTGTAAAAGATTCTTTTAAGAATTTAATAATAATATTTTTTTTAGGTTTTCGGTTTCGGTTTTTGGCCAAGTGTTCCCCATTTTTGGTTTTCGGTTTTGGTAAAAAAAAATCCTTTCGGTGCATCAGAAGTCAAGATATATATATATGTATATATATATACATATATATATAAACCACTTTTTATTTAATACAAAAAAAAATTTAATACAAATCTGCAAATTGAACAACAACAATATTCTAACCCTTAGGTTTCTCCTCGTGATCTTTGGAATTCAATACATTGTTTTGGTTTTGTTCGATAACTCTTACAGTTCTGAGACTTTCCCACACAAAGCAGGACAGGTGGGCCAGTTTTTTTTTCAGTTCATCCACAGATTTTTAGATAGTTTTTGTTAGCTTCTGTTAGGTCCACTAACATTTACAGGGTTTTATGGACAACAAAGTCATTCATTTTTGCATGACAACTTTTTTATCCCTTATAATTAAACAAGATTTTTGTTACTGTGTCTTTAAGCTGCATATATGTAAATTAGTTCTGTTCTGACTGGCTTTATTGTGCTGTTTTGTGTCTTAGCCTAGGTCAAGCACTCATGAATTGGCCAAGCCAAAAAGTTGACCTGCCTGTTCTAACAGCTCCATTTCCATGCATTAATTAGTGATTGATGGACACTCATTAAAGGGACAATATCCTATGATTTTTTTTTCATTTTTTCTCCTCTTATTACATTTATGTGGTTAAATATATATAATATGTATATTTAAGAATATCCATTTCTAACCTCTTTATCCATTTACAATTAAAATGGTGATTTTTTTATTGTGCCATTAAGACTGAAATGTATATAAATGACTTCTGTGATTGCCTGCTCTGTTTTATACATCCAGCTTTGCCCTAGCCTTACTGCAGAGTTGTAAGCGTATGATCCTGCACATGCGAGAGGCCGGCAGTAACTGGAGTTTTGGAGCAGGCCATTAGTTTCTCCAAATCGTTTATCCTCTGCGCTTTATCCAAATACGAAACTATTTAATGCCTTAATCCCCCCTAAGCCGCACTAAAACCCCTGATGAGTTGTAGCATCCTCGAAAAACAACCGCTGCCATTAATCACGCTAATGCTGGCTATATTTTTAACCCTTGCCATTTATCAGCCCAAGCGAGCATGACAGGGTGGCACGCACCCTGGTGCCTGCTCACTCACTGGAGGCTGTTGATTCATAGTCTATCTATCTGGTGACTCCCTGCTGTTTTGTCCTCTCCCCGCCCTCCTCCCACTTCTTCAATTAGGACTTTGGCGATGATGGCTCCCTCTACATTACCAAGGTGACAACAATCCACATGGGAAACTACACCTGTCATGCATACGGCTACGAGGAGCTGTCCCAGACCCACGTGCTTCAGGTGAATGGTTAGTAAAGTAGCATATCTTTCTCATCTACTGGTTCTGTTTGAGCTCTCACTTTGGACAAAACAAGGCAGGCAAAACTATTTGGGCAGTTACAAGAATACTGCAGCATTCAACCTTTAGCTGCAAGGTCTGGTGTACAGTTAGTTCTCATATTATAAGTATTATAGTTGGGCATAATACTTATAATAATGGGATTCATTGGACTGTACAAGTTAACCACAATTTTGACAAAGCACACATAACAGATGGCAATCGGAAGCTGCAAAAGTGGCATGAGCGTATGTCTTGGGCAGTATTCATAAAGATGCTTGACATATACATAAACCTTTTAACGACACAAACCTACATAAACACTTACAAAGAACTACTTTAACAAACATCAGTAGTAATGTTATGAGTTGATATGAAAATTGGCTTACATACCATTTATGAATAAATAACTGGACTAAGCTTTATAAAATGTTTATGTAAAGTTATGTCGGTTGTCATAAATGCTTCACTCAGGTCTCAAAGCCTTATGAAAACTGGCCTTCAGGGAAAAGTAATTAAAGCATCTTGTTGAACACTAGAGCAACCAGTAAAAAAGTAATTGTGGATACAGTTAATTATTTAAGGAATGTTCATGCACGATCAGACAGAAGCATCAGAAAACTCTACCCAAACGTCTTCATCATGAACATACTACCAGAAAAAATTATACGGATGTAATGCCGAATTTGCACATGCTTTAATAAAAGAGTAAAATAGGGAATTTACAACATAATTCAGTACACATTTATTGGATCATATCTATAGTAAAAGTTAGTATGCTTTAGGTCAACAAGTATTCTGTCCTGATTTAGGTAAACTCAGGACTGAGTCAGGACTGTATGTTGTAATGGATAATACATAACAAATAGAACAGATACAAAAACACTGCAGTTTTCCTCTAAAGCACAGATCACTTGGTGTCTTGGGAAGGTATTTTTCAGTTTTGCCGATACCTTATAATTACATAACAAAGTGCCCAAATTCTGTGCATGTGTGTATCTGGAAATAAGTTTTTTCCAGGCCTTTGTACAAAAACATATTATTTCTTCCACTGATATGTGTGTTCAGACAACCCATAGGTGGGTGTGATCTTCTCATCACTTCTGCACAGACTTGTATGGTCCATGCAAACTTGAGTACAGTGCTGCATCACTCCCCAGGGGGGTGTTTTAGCAGAACTATTTGATAGGCAGCCCTCTCAAAAACATCTAGCAGTATTGTGAAGAATCAGGGACAACAATTCAGCTTTGATAACATGATGTGTGACACATGCAAGAAAAACAAATGGGTGCAGGGGGAAAATCAATTAGCAGGGACAATAAGCATGATTATGTTTGTTCAGAAGGGAACTGGGCTAATTGAAAATTGATACAGCTGCATCAGAGACCTTGAGCCTGATGCAACAGTTGTTGTTGACTGGAGCCAATATGTAATTCTTACTCGCTTTTATTTGTTTAATTTTTTTATTATTTTGCCCGTTACCACCCAGAAGAGTCCTTGCTTTTGGAATAATAAACATATGATGAGTTACTCTCTTTCTCTCTCCATCTCTCATCCTCAGTGCCTCCAGTCATCCTGGTGTACCCGGAGACTCAGGCCCAGGAGCCCGGGGTAGCTGCTAGTTTGCATTGCCATGCAGACGGTATCCCCAACCCTAAACTTACATGGCTGAAGAACGGTCTCGATCTGCAACCCCATAGCTCCAAGCAGCTCTCGCTCATTGGTGAGTGCCGTTTCCTTGCCTACCAACTCTGAAAACTACTAATTACAATCTGCTTACCATCAACAGAATCTAGTAGCATGAACAAGCCAATGCTAGATCTCCCCTACACCCTGGGGGTTTTATGGATGTATGTAATTATAAAGGTAATCCCTTCAGTGGCCTTATTAGGATTTCTTGGTGATTTTTGAGTTTAAGTATAATCTTTCTCATTGGGATCTCCATTAATATAATTAGAATGTTTAGTTCATTCCAAAGAGTATAGTCACTCTCATAATTTCTGTTGTATTTTTACTCATTTGCATACCTCGAAAACCCTTTTACATTGTGTCAAACTTTCGTTAGGAATGGAGAGAAATTGTCTATTATAAGGAGTTTTCTCATCTACTGTAAAGCCATGTTGGAATATAGCTTAGATGGTGAATGGACTGTAATCTTACATTTTACAGATTTCCAGTAGAGTTCAAATCTGACCTCTGACCACACAAAGACATTAAGCTTTTTTCTCCTTCAGCCACTATGTCGTCAGTTCTGTGCTTTGAGTCACTGCACTGCCACCACCATGCTTTACTCTAGGTTTGCTGTTCCTTAGATTGTGAGCTGTATTGGCTTTCTATCAGATGTACTGTTTGGTGTTGAGACCGAAATTTAGACTATACTTGGTGTGTGTTTTGAAAATGTTCCACTTAACATGGCATTTCTTCAGAAGTGACTTTTTCTTGCAAAATTAAATAAAAGCCCCATTTGTGGGAGCACCTGTGATATTGTTGTCACACACACAGTGACTGGTCTTTGCCATCATTTTCCACAGCTTTTTTTGTTGTGGATCTAAGGTAGAAGCCAATTGTGAAGAATAATTGGCCATTAGTTATACCTGTTTGAGTTTACAAGTAATTCTATCTGTGTCTGCAATATCTTTCACTTGGATGCTATATATGTCATTGAGTAAACACTGCTGTTGTGTGTTTGTGTCTTCATATCAGGCTACAAAGCAACAAATAAATAATTTATGTTTAAAATAGCATATTTCCTTTGTAGACACACTGTATTCTGTTATCAGCGGTACAATTTGAAAGCATACCTTTTCTCTGTGTTTTGGCCTCCATGCAAAAACAACATTTTAGGCTTATAAAAAGCTTCAGAAAGGCATTACATGAGTTTTCTAAATTGTTTGTGTGTGCATCTGGTGAGTGCTGGTAGATGTTTTGAGATTCCCGACACGTCTAGCATGCAGTGGCGACAATTAGATCCTGACATTTAATACAGGTTTTAATACAGAAAAGACATTTGCAGTATTTCTACGGTGACTCCTTCAGTAAACAGAGCAGCATTGTATTCACAGCAGAACGTCTAGTAAACCTAGAGGGACCTTCTCCTTACTTTCCTATAATTATGTTGTTTACTTTCAATCATAACTCTGTTTGATAATGATGATACCAATTATTGTTAAATAAATTCATGTTGATTCATAATTAGAGGGACAATAATTAGTTAATCTATTATTTTTGCTTCATTCATACTGAGCTGTGCAAAAGGACAAATAATGGTTTGTTTCTTTTCTAAAAAAAGTGTGTATAATATTAAATATATGTGTTGTAATTACATTTTTTTTTCCTACTGAATAATATAAAATCATTAAAGATTAATTAACTGATTATTTTACCTGCAGCCCTACTAAAGAACACAGCTATGTCTTTGCATTGTTTGCTTTACTATGGGTTTTAAATAACCTCCATAAGCCCACACCCACCTACCTTTTCTTCAAAGAAAGAGCGTCTTGTTTACATCCCACACGCCTCTGATTTCAATGATCGTTTAATGAAGTGTTGAGACACAGTTTAAGCATCCAGGAACCACACAGGTCTCTCAAGCACCCTGAGATTACACTTTCAATTTCCATTGTTATTCAAGCACTTGATTGCTAGTCAACAACACACACCGAACTCACCCACCCTTCGCACAGTGGGAGTGTGTTTGCAAGGATGATGATTACATAAACTGCCGTCTATGAAAAACCCAATGCACTGTGGTCAGCCACATGGGATCTATTTTAAAGGGACTGTCAGTTTCAGCAGGATCTTGGTGGAGTATCGTTTACAGAGGGCCACCCTCATTAGA
This sequence comes from Nannopetersius ansorgii, assembly GCA_037974605.1. Classification (NCBI taxonomy): domain Eukaryota; kingdom Metazoa; phylum Chordata; class Actinopteri; order Characiformes; family Alestidae; genus Nannopetersius; species Nannopetersius ansorgii. Next base: position 2,417,909 of record JBBPDE010000021.1, on the reverse strand, counting down.
AGCCACTTTATCGGATGTTGTTGGGTCATTACTCGCTGTAATAGGCAGTTATCGACATCAAATGCTTGAGGCTACATGGTTTCTCTGAGTTCAGTATGAAAATGAAGACCTTTCAATTTGGGTCTACTGACTGGGTAAATGGGGGTAAATGGCCATTTTCAAGTAGGTCATTTTTTAGCAGAGATTTATGTTAGTTCTTGAGTGAATTGTACTTCTTAAAAGTAGCCGAAACTGAATGCCTCAGGAACCTTGTGCTGCAGGGGTGTGTGTCGAGTGAAGGAGGGATGCAGCAAAGTGCATTTCCCTTCAACATGATCTTACTTTTTGTGGACATTTTGAACATTGTACTTCACTTGGACTGTTACTAGTAGATTAGGTATCTCATATATTTTTGCTCTATCAGTGGTCAAGTAGGTGTCCCCTTTGGAAAAGTAGTCCCACCATTAAAACATAACTTTATAGCTTAATTTACAAATACTTTTTATTTGAAGTCATGGTTTGTTCTACAAATTTTTATCTATCATAAATGAGTTTCAAGCAATTGTTATTTATTGACTTTCCTTAAAGGTATATAAATAAAAAGTTAACCCACTAACCACCAATTCCCTTACACCTAACCTATGCCCATGCTGGCCAATGTCAAGTTAAGTGACAAGGAATAAGGAGGACCATCATTCCTACCAAGAAAGAGCAATGCCAGCTGTGGGGAATGAAGTTGCGCTCTTCCAATTCAGGCAAGAGGGACAGGATGGAAAACCGGTTTACAAATTAAAGATGTTAGACATTAGTATAACTATGCCACCTAAGGAATAATAATCAAAAAAGTTTCAATTCATGAATAGGAAAAGGCGTGATCCAAACAACAAATTCAAACATCCAAACAAGCTAATCAAATGAAATGCCAGAAGCAATATCATAAATCGAAAACAATATAAAACATCCACACCAAATATAATGCAAATCAGAAAGAAACTAAAACAAAACAGCAGCATGAGTTTAAAATGGCCGATGCAAGGACAGGCCAAATCCCACAATGTGCAAACAATTGAGGAGATGCAGCTCAGCTTTGGGAGAGCTACATGGAAAGTAAAAAAGCATTGATATCATGTTATAGTCCTTATGAACTCCTCAGTCATTCAACAGCCTACAGCTTCTAGCTCCCTGTGGGGTCCTGGAAAGGGAAGAGAGCAACAGAAGCCCACCTTAGGTAGCCAAAGCATGCCTTTGTATAAGTCTACTGAGGGACCGCCCACTAATTAAACCACCTCCAAGAACAGTGTGGCAAGGAAATTGGCACAATCTGCAACACATTGATAGGGCCACCATTCAAACAGTAGTGCCACTTGAGAGCTTGTTTTCTGTGTTAACAGTATGATACAGGTAGAACAGGTAGGGTTTGTTGAAAAACACTTTTCATGAATTCAAAGCAGAATGCCGGTCTTTCGGCACAATAGCTGTTTTGTTCCTTATTGCTATTAGCCTGTTGTAATTTCATTGATTGTGTAAAGCGATGCAAAAGTAATTGAATGTATACTGAAAAGTGAAACAGATAGTACTATACATTGGCAATTCAGTTATGCGCATGGTAAGCTGCAACTTCTTCACAGAACAAAGCATTTTCACCTTAAGTCAGGACTGTTTCGGATAACTACAGTCTACACGGATTGAGATCAAGTTTACACTTCAAAGACAGAAAGGAAGATAGAGCGAGTGCAATCAGACAGCCGCAGTGAAAGAATGAAGACAGAGCAGACAGGGAAGGGTGGCAGAGTGAGAGAGCAAGAGAAGAGCCTGATGCACATGATCTTTGACATGGCCGGGCGTTCTTCAGGCAGGAAGTGTTTTAAAGACTGCCGTGTTGTGATCAAGGTGGCATCAGCAGGGAGCGATAGATCTGAGAGTGCATCCATTGATCACAAAGGTAAAATGCACAAAACAGATGAAATCACTGCAAACCACAGCACTGCCTTGGGGGAAGACATGCTTGAATCCTTTTCTTTTTTTCTCCCTCTTTTGTTTTTAAAAATTCTTTTGTATTCACTTTGACTAAATTTGAATCCTCAGCGAATGGCAGTGAGCTGCATATCAACAGCGTACGCTACGAAGACACTGGGGCTTACACATGCATTGCCAAAAATGAAGTGGGAGTGGATGAAGATATCTCATCTCTCTTCATAGAAGATTCAGCACGAAAAACATGTAAGTAGTAGTAAAAAGTATGAAGATTACTTTTTCTCTAAATGACTTATTATTAAATAAATGACTTATTACTTATTTCTTAAAAGAAATATGTGGTTGGTAAAATTAATTGACTAACCCTTTTCTGCCGACCTCCTCGTGGCCATACTGCCAATGAAATAGAAATTGACCTCTTAGATGCTTTTTTAAAATCTAATGTAATCAAATGTGTAGAATTTAAATTATTTAAATTATAAATAAAATAAAATGAAATTTTACAAATTATGGAAAACCCCTAACATTTATGGAGGTTATGAAGACCTGAGCAGTAAAAACAGACCCATGTTTTGATTACAGTAATTTGCTGCAACAAAATCAGTTGATGTGTGCATAGTGGTGAACACACTGGACTGAACTTTTTAATTTTATTTCTGGATTACTTATATAAAAAATCATGATGGTGTTACATGTGCAGTAGCCTGCTCTTTTTTTCTGGTTTAAAACATTACCAGAACCAGGGCAACACAAAAAAAAAAAAATACAATTTCTGTGATGGTTCCAGTTATGACACACAAAGGAGAGTGCATTTTCTACATGCATAAGGCATGCCATATGTGGTAAGTGTAAAAAGTAGACTTGAATAGTAATTACATAACTTTGGGCAGCGATTACATTTTTTAAAAAATCATGATTAATTACATTGTTATAAAATTAAATCATTAAATCAAAAGTAGTGTATTGTGCACAAAAGTGTATTGCTATATAAGAATTGGTACTTTGGCTTAATGGATCAGACTGGGACATCTTTTGGTCTAAGCAGCATATCCTATATATATAATACAAAAAAGGGACGAGTGCAACAAAAAAGAAGCAAATAATCAGTATTGAAATTAAAAAGCCAATGCTCTGTTTGTTAAAAAATGCTAGGACTGACTCACCTTTGATCTGAAACCATTGGACTGTATATATACATTTTTAGCTCTATGTATGACTGTGTTTAACCTACAAGGTTGTAGCTCTAATCATTGTAAGTGAGGTTTTGAGTGTCTGTATTCAGATAGAACATATTGCACTACATATTTCAAAGCCTCCTTTGATAGGTCCCATTAATGATATATACATCAGACCTTGTTGTTTAATTCATTCAAGCACTGAGGTTTCGTTGAAATTTGCCAAATGCTTCCGGGACACACGCATAATATCTTCCTGGCAAGAAAGCAGAGCACAAGACATATGACCATTTATAGGACCACTCAACCTTATGAAGCTAATTGCAAAAATGGATGGAAGTTTATAAATAAGTATAAGCAGAAACTCTTTGCAAATTAAAATTCATAACTTCTGACAATCATTCATGGCCTGCATGAATTAGGCTGCCTGCGCTATTCATAGGCAGGGCTGGTCAGTGAAAGTGTGAAGATTCAGTTTTTAAATTTCCTGGGTCATGTTGCCATTCTAATCACAGAAATGTCTATCTTGCCTTCTGGTGTTTTGCTATCAAGAAAAAAATGATTAAGTAATTTCTGTGATGTCTTCTGCTGGCAATCAAGTGATGATGTTTACAGTGTTTATTTTTCTTGCTTGCTCTGTCTTTCATAGCAATACATACTGTGGGATAAAGTACTGGGTTAGGACCAAACAGCCTTGGACCGCTACTGAAATAATGACAAAGAATGGGATCACTTAGACTATTCGTGATTAGTCAAAGTAATGTACGTACAGGCATGGTGCAAAATGTGACTTTTGACTTACATAGACCGTGGATTAACATGCAATCTACATGTACCCTCACCCACACACTGCAAGAGCCTTTGCCAAACAGAGAATAACATTTCAGTGATGAAGTGCGGGTGGTGTTGTATCCCACCTAAACATCCCACCTATTTGTTCTAGATATGTGAAACATTCATGGCATTTTCTGCACCACATCATCTCACATATACACTGAGCATCTAATCCAACAGTTTAAACAAAACTTTTCTGATGGTAGAGACTTGTGCCTTCATTTAATCACAGCTACTGTTGTCTCTCAACAACACAGACACTTTTGAGTCTCTAATGCAAATTTACACCTTTTTGCAAAATGAAAATTAGGGCCAAACTGGCAACTGCAAGCTGCTCAAACTTCAGTTAATGAAGAAGGATGTGTGATATGGCACATATATCCACCCACATTTTATCCAGTCCTCCCACACTGGGCATGATCCTCACATATTTTTCATGAAACACCACTTTTGCCCCTGTAACTAGTACATGAGGCCCTTTGTCTTTCAAATTAGTTTCTTTAATGCTATAACCTAACACCCATTTCAGTCTATAAAAAGTAATCTGTAAATATTTTAACTACAACAAGCAAAGATCTGTAGGGAACTCCTAACATTTGCTGTTTGGCTTCTAGATTCAAATGAAAATTTGCCAATAGTCAAAGTCAGATTTGAACTTACTTTTAAAAATGTGCAGTAGTTGTCAATGACCAGGAGAAGCTACTTTGACTGTTCATATCTTTAAAAGCACCTTTCATTTTGGCCTTCTAAAACTTAAGCACATCAAAACATTGTAATATTTTTTAATTATGGTCCAGTGGAGAAAAAAGAAGGACAGCATAAGGGGTAAGTCTGTGGCTGTTGCGCAAGTGTTCTCATTAGGAATTCAAAAAGCCTATGACTTGTATCACTTTTCATATATTATCTTCTTTTTTACACTTTCTGGCACTCGGATGCTGCAGTGGCGAACATCCTGTGGCGGGAAGAAGGTAGTGTGATCACTATATATATATATATATATATATTTTAATGTTTGTTATCCAGGAATAAGATTTGACTCATTGGTAATCAAGCTGTACCCATGGATATTTAAAAGTTTGTTACTGGCAGAGGTTACTGAAACTAGAAATAAATAAAGCCTCTTTCAAAAGTAATCTCTATTTATCCTTGTAGGATGAAGGCTATCTAAACTAGATGGCTTACATTATTCTTGGTAAAAGTCCAGATCTCATTTTGTTAGCTTCAGAAACGCTGTCTTCCTTTTCATTTCAGTTTCTTTGTTTTTCTGTACATAAATTAGAAACATTATCATTACGTGCAGTGCATGCCTAAAATACCACCTGAGTCATGTGATTGTTGGAGGGCAGGTAATCATGTGATGTTCTTAGTTTTGTACCTGCCACAGACAGACAGGATTGTTTTCCATTTCCTATCATCACTTAACTCAGTGCCCACCAGAGCAGGCACACATCCCACTTCTGTTATCTGAGGTAGCAAAACTGGTAGTTAGTGTCCTCTTCTTAATTTGTTGAGCTGTTGTTTTTGTTAGCAGCAGTTTGCTGAAAAAGCTGAAGGAAGTACATGTGAGCCCTCATCTTCCTGGTGCTAGTATCCTCATATTGTGCTAGTAGTGGAATTTAAGTAGTTAGCAGCAAATAACAGTTTTAAAGTGGTAATTCAGTTTTTCAGCAGGGTGTGTGTTCTTCAGTCAGTATGAAACAAAGAGTGAATTGTGATCAAGGTTTGGTGAAATGCTCCAAGATAGATTTATGATTGTCGCACGGCAGCTGTCAGTGTCAACACCACCACTGACATGTGCATCCTGATAACTTCTTTTTTACACCTTGACAACTCTGCTGTCAGAGTAAGCATTGCTCCGCAACTGTGCACCTGCTAATTAGCAGCCGTTGTTTGCTGTTAGGTGACAAAGCTGCAAACACATTCTTTGGAGCCAATTTCAGATCCATTATCCACAAGAAGTTTTAATGGGCTGCCTATCTGTGTGACAACTGCATTTTTATATTCTTTTACTCTCTTAAGGCCCCCAAATATTTTATCTGTTTTGTTACAGATCACTTGTCAGTATGTCGTTGATGATCAGGCTGTATACCCGTGTGTCTGTTTTGATTCCAGGCCTGAGTGTGGGAAACATGTTCTATGTTTTCTCGGATGAAGGGATAACGATACTACAGCCTGGCGACTGTGAGATTCGTCGTCACATCAAGCAGAGTGAGAGGATTGTGGCCAGCTATGTGAGTGCTCAAAAACCTTGGCCATACTCATTAAATTAATATCTAATGCTACCTTAGTCTAATTAAATTAAAAACCTCTGGCACTCCAGTGTTAAACTAGAAATCCAAGCAACAAGTTACTCTTTAGTTGTTTTTAATACGTTTTATAATGAATGTCTGTGATTAACCATTGCTTGCTTTCACCACCAAAAATCGGTCTCTAATCGCTTTTGGCCAGTGTCACATCCAGAGGAATAAAATTTAATTAGACTTCTGGTTAAGCATGATAATATATCAGAAAGTGAAAACTTTTGAGTTCTATACTGAACAGTACTTTTATTGCCCAAATGTACAAAATATTGGAAGAACACGTTATCCTTTTTTTGGTGTTTAAATGTGCTTTTCTTTATAAAAAAACAAACTTCCCACAATCCAGCAATTATAGCTGTGGACACATTTAATGTATAATGTGATAGACAAGACACGTAGTGTGAGATCATGTAATGTGTAGAGGGGCTGAAGCACTTATCTTGCATTAATAACTTTTTGACCTCAATTATCAGTTTTTTAGGGCCTCATAGACTTGGACATAATATACTGTCACAACCAGTTATATTAGAAACTAAGTAATCCAGAAACTATTTTGCCCATTATTGGTTAATCATATGTACAATTAATGTCAGCAAACATAATTTTACTTTATGCCCATGAAATCTGTTACAAATATGCACACAGTCATACGATCCTGCTGGTGTGGGTTACCACCCTTTAAGTAATGTGCACTACTAATATCACCATCTTATGGAGAATGTTCTGTGTTATAGGCAGGGACATTCTCACATTCCTAATCTACTAAAGATTTATTACATATTAGATAAAAATCTTTTTATTTTTTAAAAAGCATTTTACTGTAAAAGGGTAAATTATGCATCATCATCATGCAAGTTGCCATCTAATCACTGCCGATTCATCAAGAAAATACGTTTTAAGTCCACAGAAAGAGTGTTCACACCCCTCCAGGGTCTGGCACAGGCACAAGACATGAAAAGAAATAACGAATAAAGGTGAACCTCCTCACACTGTTTACAAAGCTCTCTAATTTATATTAAAACCACTATAGTCTTCACAATGCAAAACACCCATGTGAAAAGAACAGGGGTCAGGTAGTGAGACCACATAATGACCTGCCCGCCAACAATCACATGGGTACATTACCAGACAAAACATGCTAAATTCATTTGTAGTGCAGATTCTATTTTTTTTTAGCTCGAGTTAATCATGTTTAATCAGTAATTATAAGCCTAAAATTCACTTTTTGATGATGTTCATGTGATCTTTTTTCTACGTATTCATATATTTTATTGTTTTTGTTAGGAGGAAATTTGTCCCAAAAGTGAGGGCATTACACCTCAACACTGTGTGTGGGCCTCAGCGGTCAGTGTGAGGGACAAATACATCTACGTCTCCCAACCTCTTCAGAAACGACTGCTGGTCGTTGATACTCAAGCGCAAAAAGTTGTGCAGGTAGGCACTAACACTCCTTAGCTAAAACCATATCCTTCTGAGGGTTGATGATTGACCTGCTTTGGTTTAACATCAAATATTGTGGAGTTATAAATTATATTCATACAAAAATCTAGAATTTTATCTGTTTGTACGCTTTGTTTTCTTTTCTGTTCGCTACTTCATATATTTTTACATGGCATAATTTGTTAGAACAAGGTTATTGGAAAATTATAAACAAAAGTATTTTGCCTTCTAAATGCAATCAAATACAGCTGAAGGAAAATCCATCCATCCTTCAAGCAGCTTATACAAACCCGGATTGTGGATTCTGAAACCTATCCCAGCGTTCATAGGGTGAAAGGCGGACCATCCAGTCAAACACATTCATGCACACAGTCACACCCAGGGGCAATTTAGCATCTCCAATTTGCCTGACGTGCATGTCTTTGGACAGTGGTAGGAAATCGGAGCACCAGCAGAAACTAATGCAGCCTTGGAGAGAACATACAAACTCCACACAGAAAGGACCTGGGAAAGGACCTCCCCGGCCGGGAGTTTCTCACTGTGAGGTGACAGCGCTAACCACTGCACCACCATGCCACCCGCTGAAACAAAATAACAAATAAAAAAAACATTATTGCAAAAACACTGTCTCAAAGTGCATGAAACAAATTAAGGTTGCGGTTATTATATGGTCACATGCAAAAGTTTGTACACTCTTTCAAAATTGGTCTGAAGATAATAAATACATGGTTGAGTGCAAAAAGTCAAATTTTGTTGATTTTCTAAGTAACAATATGGTAAAACATCCTTTACAGGAATATATTTAAATATGACACTTTTCTGTAAGTTGTAAGACATTTGTTTATAGTTTAATATATGGACAATGTATTGGATATGGAAGATGTGCCATAACTTGTGCATAGGACACATTTGATTTGATTTTATTATTTTTTTATTGTATGTTTCAATAGAAAATTCAGCAAATTAATTGTGCATTGCATTTGTTCCTTGATTCAGATGTGTACTTATTTTCACATGTGACCGGGGTATCCTAATTTTGCGTACAACTGAATATTGGGCAGGCACAAAAGTAAGCATTTTGTTTTGTTTTCTTTTGTTTTGTTGTTTTTGCTTTTGTTAGTGTTGTTTCATCATTCATGGATTTTGATGCAAGCATGGTGTGGTCATCCAAGACTGGATGTAATACAGACATAGCAGACAGCACCCAAACTTATTGAACATACACTACTTACAGCCATCTGAGTATTAATCACAGGATATTCTGCAGATCGTATATAATATACTACATTATTTGTATTTAGAAAACACCCTGATGAGATATAATTAGTGCTGTGAAGGGGGTTTTCTGGTTAAGACATCATTTATAAGTTTAAATTATAACTAGATACTTTAAAACAATATTATGTTTCAAGTAAATTAATATGACATAATAAACACTAGGTTATCATGATTGTGAGGGGTATTGAGGTGTGTGTGTGTGTGTGTGTGTGTGTGTGTGTGTGTGTGTGTGTGTGTGTGTGTGTGTGTGTGTGTGTGTG
>JBBPDE010000021.1:2358769-2372919 GCA_037974605.1 Nannopetersius ansorgii | reverse complement strand
TGTCTGGCAGCTTTTATGGTCTTAGACCACTTAAAAATAGCCGACTGGTGTATACACCAGTAGCGGCCTTAAATGCATGCACCTTCACTTAGGGGACCCCCTTAGTGAGAGAAGGAAATTAAAAAAACCCACCCCGCCACACAGGCAGATTAATTGCATGAGCTTTTTTATTAATTTCTGTTCTTTGGTTCTTAATGTGTAATGTAATTACCTCAATAAAACGCAAAATTTGTAAACACAAGCCAACACTGACGTTGCCCACATCTTTCCAGAAATGTTCAAAATGAGTAATTCTGAAAAGCCTAAATTCTTAAATTAACTTAAATTCCTAAATTAACTTTAACATAGACACATGTAGGTTTAAACAACTGGTCTATATCAGAAATTACAAAACTTGTCTTGTATCTTCTCTAAATTGCCTCTAAAACATAAACATAAAATATAACTTTAACTTGTGGAGATCAGCTAACATCAACATAGCCCAAAACTTTCCACAGTCTCGTTTGAAAAAGAGTGATTTGAATCAAACTGAAATAAAAAAGACACTATCAACATTTCAGTGTAGCTGCCTTCAAACTTCACATCTTTACCATGTAATGTAATGTAACGTTACATCTCAGCTGCATTAAGTGACTCATCATTTACATCCAAAATACCACTTTCAAATCACTGATTATAGTACAGGAAAACCAGAGCCCTCAAGTTACTGCATGATGTGGAGTGCCTTCTGCTTGACAGAACAAGCTTGTAAACACTATTACTGCTCTCAGCATCAGCAGAATTGGACACTGCATCCTTGTGACAGGGAGCCTCGCTTGTGCACCATGCCAAAAAACATCAAGGTTCACAGTCCCACTCACAGCTGCTTGGAGTGCTGTTGGTCCAAACTTGCAGAAGTAGCTGTTGCTCTCTTCACACGGTACCGAAGAGAAGCTAGGGATGACAGTGTAGCTGTTAGGACTATTTGGCATGAATGAGATGCATCTTAGCTGGACTCTCAGCTGCTTCAGAAACTCAATTCCAGGTTGTCTATTTGTCATGTATTTCATCAGCTTTTCTTCAGAAGCACTGGATGCTTTCTCAACCAGGTGGAGTTTAGATTTCTGCTCTCAAAACAATGTGAACTGAGAGATTTACTCAGCACAAACTTCTTCATGAAGCTCTTTGTTTGCCACCAGGTCTTCAAGGTAATTAAAGCCCTTAGTTGTCACAGGAATTCTGCTTTGAAACAACATTTGCAACATTGCTCTGCATTTGTCTGTGTCAATGCTCAACTGGACCTGTAGACATATGAATATCTGTAGGATCTTCAGATATTTCACAAAGCTTCTCCTGTGACTGCAGAGCACCACGGACACATACCTGAAAGAAAGAAAGACAAAATAATTTGATGAGATGATAAATACAATTGACTGACAAAGAATCAGAACTAGTCATCCATTAAATGTAATTCCCACAGATGAACTATGTACAATACCGTTAATATTCTGATGTATCACTACTTTTTTGCATACCAATATTTCTGACTGAAGAACTTCCTGGTACAGAAGGAAGTGCCTTGTGTAGTTTTCTGTTGCAGAGAACTAGCCGTTCCAAAGGGTGGCACAAGGAGTGGGTGGCATTGTTGCTTTACAGCGTTGCAGACTGACTGCCAAGTGAGACATATACCTTCTTTTTCCCCCTCCTGCCATGAACATCTGACTAAAGTACATCATGAATGCATTGAGTTCAGTGAAGTGTTCACAAAATGCACCACCAGTCAAATTTATGATGTGCAAATTCACAATGTGCAGGTTATGTGAACTGACTGTAGAAACAAGGACTTCAAAGCTCCCCGATAAGCTTTCAGCATGTAGGCTGCACCGGCTACATCAAAGACAATGACATTTTTATTGACGATGTCATACCACTGTCATTGAAACTGTGGAGTGGTTGCAAACATCCAAAAAATGGAGACAGCAAGATATGCTAAAATTCCTCCAGAGTTGTAACCAAGATGTTAAACATACATCTGCCCTCAACATCTGCTGTCTCATCAAAGATGACAGCAACTGGTTTTCCCCTGATATCTTTCTTTTCAATTCTGCATTTCTCTTTAAATAAAGATCTCCAAGGTATTCCTCTTGGAGCCTGTGAGGCTTGTGAGATTCCTGACAGGAACTGCCTCACCAGAAGATGGTCAGTCTTTGAAAGAGGTATGTTGAGTGTGGTGCACATGCATAACAAATCTTCACATATCTGCAAAAACACATTTACTTAATAACTTTAGTTTAGTAAATTTTTATTTCAAACAGACATGTGTGCATTCATCATAATTACATATTATCATTTCATTCTTGTGTTTGAAAAGGAGTAGGTAGAAGTATATACTAGTATATAATAATGAGCAACGACCACCATACACAGCATCATATCTGCATCAAAATGATAAGCACTAACCGCTATTCATACAAGATGACATATCAACCTGAAAATAACGTTCTAATATACATAAATTACACAGAAACTTACTCTTAATTTAAGGTACATCACAGTGGAAACAAAGCAATTTACTCCCGTTAGTCATTCTGTTAGTCATTCCTTTTAATCACTTCTTAATGACTTGACTAATAAATGAATAAAATATGCAATATTACATTGCATATTTGGTGAAGTATCATTAGTTAGCTCTGAAACTGTTATGTCCAGGGTTTATGGCCTTTAGAGGCTGCTTTTCTGTTTTTGTTTAGAATTGTTTATTATGCATTATTAGGCCATGTCCACATGTACACGGGTATTTCTGAAAACGGAGATTTCCATTTTTGTTTTTAAAAAAAATCGCGTCCACACGAGCACGTTTTCACAAATATCTCCGTCCACACGCAACCGCAAAAAACACTGTCAAGAGCATGCCAAGGCAGCAGGTGGCAATATAACCTTAAACCATATAGCATTGGTGAACAATCAGAAGCCTTGGAGAGGGAGCATCATTACCTGTTTCTGGTAGACAAACAACAATAGCACAAAAAGTAAACCACCAACCACTGTTCCGACTGGGGGGTATTCCATGAAACAGGATTAAGGGAAAGTCTGACTTACTTTCCCTTGAAATAAGCCAGACTTTCCCTTAATCCTGTTTCATGGAATACCCCCCAGGTCTCGTCCAAAACCGGTGCCGACGTTGGCAGCGGGTGCAATGCAGAGACAGTGCCTGTGTTGAATGTAATAGCATCCAAAGTTGACTCTAGCATCTCTGCCCTTCATACTGGATGGACAGTAACTCTGCGCATGAGTACAAACATACCAGCATATCTAACGCGGTTGAAAGCCACAGTATTTTGTACACGCCAGGCATTTTAGACAACCAAGGCGCATACAATGACGTTATATGAGTGGCGTTTTTTCAAAATCTCTATTTTTATTGTCCACACACAAACTCAGAAACGGAGTCACTTTGGCCGGAGTTTTTAAAAACCTACGTTTTCACTGACCCAAAACACCGTTTACGTGTGGACGAGAGGCCAAAACGCATAGAAAAACCTCTGTTTTCAGAAATACCTGTGTACGTGTGGACAGTGCCTAAGTCTCTGTGGTTCATGTGAGTGAGTTAAAAGGTAACTGGTTTTTCATTTGTAACTGGGGCCTAGGCACCTTTGAAACCATACTTGTCTGCAGTGCTGTACGTCAGCCTCTGCGAAACCGTATCTCTCTGCTTTGTTGGTGAGGAAGATCTTTAACTGTGCTGCTGTGTGAGTGATTGTGAACTTCTTCCCGAGTGACTGTTCGCGGAAGGACGAGACCGGTCTGGGAGATTCAGAAAGACTTTGAGGAGAGAAACAACAACAAGCAAAAGGGAACTAAAGGGGATACTAAATACAGTATGCTATATACATAAAATGCTGTGGTCAGTAAGAGAGACAGATATAAATACTATAGATAAAGAAATAAAGTTACTTCTGAAGTTTATTACTTAACACAAACAATGGTTTAGAGCTGTTTGAAGCAGTGATATTGCACATGATAAGACCATTGCATATAATAGTAATGATATTGCATATAATAATAATGATTTGGCACACAATAAGAAATTGTACATTTGAATCACAGCAGGTAATTGCACAGATTATTTTGTGGGTGTGTGGGGAGAGGTCTGAGCTGCAGTTCAGCTCATCAAGTTCCTCACCCACCACTGAGCCCACCCTCTTGCTGTTTGCTACTTTTATGTTGCTGCTCCAGCACACCACAGCTTAGAAAATGGTGCTGGCCACCACAGACTCATAGAACATCTGCAACATGGTGTTACAAATTGGAGTCTTTATAGGATGTACAACTGACTTTGTCCTCTTGTGTGTCGCCAGAGGCTTATTTGACCAATCCCACTTATTATCCAAATGCACACCAAGGTAATTGTAGTCTTAAACAATCATCACATCATCCATAATCTTCTCAGTTGAGGTGCAGCCAACTGAAAGGGATCTATTGCTGGCCTACCAGGGAGAAGAGAGTGTCCAGGATCAGTCTCTCAAAGAACTTCATGTGGTGTGAGGTGAGTGCAACTGGCCTGTCATCTGATGAGGCACTGGGTTGAGCCTTCTCTGGCACACGAACCAGAGATGATGTTTTCCACAGCACTGGTACCTTCTTGATACCGAGGCTCCCTAGCAGTGCTCCACAAAGCTTGGAGGCAAAGAAGCAGCACACCTGTGGACTTATGCCTTCTGGACTCTGCATTGTTCTTTCCTCACTTGGTCATCAGTGATGGTGATAGAAAGTCTGTGGGTGTCAGAGTTGACATAAGCAGAAGAGAGAGTGGAGGCTTCAGCAGGTGTGACGGTGGGGGTAGGATAGAGATAGGATGAATAGTTGCATTTTGGTAAGCATTGATGGAGGAAGCCAGTGGGGCATTGGGTGTTGTGTGGGAGCTGAAGTAGATGCTGGACTAAGGCCTGTTGTCAAACCTGTTAAAAAACACATTCAACTCATTAGCCCTCTCAATCAGTCCCTTGGGTGTTAGACTTGCTAGTCGATGATTGTTTCCCTGGTGTTGTTCTGACGCAACCTTTGCTCCAGCTTTCTCCTTTAGCTGTCCATTCCCTCCTTGAACTTCACAGATAAATGTCTTTGGGGAAGTTGCGTGACAATTTCTGGTACAAGGTCAATGTCCTTGCCATGCGGCTTATAAAGATTGGCATGCTACGTCCACTCAGTCTATTGTCTAAGGCTCTCTTGTGGAACAGGTCATGAACTGTTAGAAGGTGCTAAGTGTCCTGTTCAGAGAGGTACTTTATCTGGAGTCTCACGGTCAGAGAGTGTGTGACATTACACACTATTGATGCACTAGTTGATAGTGGAATGTAAAAAACAATGACACATGTGAGAATTCTCTGAGCAGATACAATTATATCCCCAATGCTCACAGGTCAATGTCCCGACTACAGACGCATTCCTTAATCACTAAGGGACCGCGGTGGCACCATTGCTCATCATAAAAAACAGAGGGCCCTCCCCGTTTGCAGTTCCGAATGTGCTGAGTGTCTGTGTGAACACAAAAATATCACACTATCAGAAATAAGTTCATGTACATTTGTCTCAGAAAAGCATATCAAGCTGCATTGTATCCAACAAGTGCTGTAAGCTCGTCTATATTATTGTTCAGTGACTTCACATTGCTTATGATAATACAGGAAGCCTCTTCCTCTCCTGTTCACCAGACAGATGCCCATTCCTCACTGCACTTATTCCTTGATCTTTTGCTCCTACATCTTGCCCTCCTTATCTTTGTCGCAATGTCCAAAATTATCTCCCTGTGAATTGGTGTAATTTGACTCCGCAAGATCATCTGGTTGTGTGTGCAAACAAAGAGCTGGTCACTGGAGCTAACTGTGTTAGCATTAGCAGCAAACAAGCAGCCTAAACAAAAAGCAGAAACACAATAATAACTTAATAATAAGCTGTAAACAGTAGAAACACAATAATAACTCAACAAGCTTACTAATATTAAATATACCAGATATAAATATACCTTTGTTAAAAAAAACAAAAAAACAAGAGAGCTTAAAAGCCACTAAAAGACAAAGACAAGGAACAGTTGTAAACCTGCTGCTGCAGTCTCATGTCTGGGCACTAGGCCATAATTCGATGTAGAAATATGATTGGCAAATGTTTGCCACCAAAGTGAAAGCATAAAATTGTCTAAATTATATTTAAGTGTTGTTGAATTACCCTTCATGAGAATGGAAGGAAAACAAGACGAAACTTTGAAAATAGACCCAGACCACTATGCCTCTTCCACCAACCTTTCTTGATGGCGCTCTGCATTCTGTTGGGTAGTGTTGTCCTGGTATCCACCAAGCCTAGCTCTATCCAGATTTGTCTGCCTGATTATTCACACCAGAATTCACATGTCCACTGCTCCAGTGGAGACATTTGCCCCAGCTAGCATTAGGCATTGTGATTTAGTCTGGTGTGCAAGTTTGGTGTTGCCTCTAGATGCAGTTTGTAACTGCGTAGTGAGAAAGGCTACAGAGATAGGCACTTTTTTGCACACTTCAGCACTGCCCAACCCTGCTTTGTGAGTTTAAGTGGTCTACACATTGTGGCTGAGCTGATGATGCTTGTAGGCCATTTCGGAGTAATAGCACTTACAGCTGATAGGGGCAGATCTAACAGGGCAGACCTGATTGTTACAAAGATGCCCTCTTATGACAGCAACACATTCAAAGTTGTTGTGTTCTTCAGTACAACCCATTGAATTGCCAGTGCTGGTCTGTAGAGATTGCATGGTTACATGTTTCCTTTCATGTACTTGTTAGCAAGAGGACTGGCTCAAACACCTGACGTCTGTAATTACTAGGATGTACACTTACTTTTGGCCATCTGTCCAACAATTTAACAGAATTATGTCATCGTCACCATTACAATCACAAGAGCTAGAATACATCACAAAAATATCAAGTGGAATAAGCTGTCATGACATCAAACAGTATTACTCTTGTCAAAACAATTAGTCATAATAATATCATACAGTAATACTGCTGAACATAATCTGTCCTGACAACTTATGACAGCAGATAACATCTGCCATAGCATGGTTATGGTAGGGCAGATATAGGACAGATATTTCTAGCCTTTGAGAATGACTATATTTGTGATTGTAAACTAATTAAAAGGCATAAAAATGGATGTTGTTTACCTTCTGTATGAGAAATTCTGAGCCTCACCACAAATACAGTTTCTTATCAGAGGGAAAAAATTGAAAGATCAGTAGTAAGGTAGGGCAGCTGTCACTAAATATAAATTACATGTGGAATTGTAGCCAAGTGTTGAAAACAAATATTTTTTTCAACAGCTCTGGATGGCACTGGCTTATTATACAAGATTGTTAAGAATCTTCTCACAGCCTCTTGTCAACCAACAGATGATCTCGTTGTGCCCTTTTAAATAGGAAATGTCAGATCAAATGCCACAGTGAATCTCAGCCTGCAATGGAAGGGCAGGGATGTATGCTAACAAATAAGAGTCTCCTTTGGTGTCTGCATCATACACGGTGCAACACAGAGCCAATGAAAAGGATAAAACATGTAGGGGTTCCTAAATGCAACCTAGGAATGATTAGATTTATTGAGGTTCAAAGTTTTTCATTCTTTTACACTTATTTAAAATACATTTCAAGGGCTGTTTTGAAATCACACTCTCCATCCACTTGTAAACAGGATAGACAGCCATGGAAAATAATGTTGAAACTTGAAATGCACTGTTAAATACCAGGCACTGACTCTCATGTTATGATTACAACAAGTCTTACCTTCTCATGGAGGTTCGGTCAATGAAAAGCATTCACATTTAAAGTCTAAGCATGAGATTTAAGACTGCTAAGAATCTAAAAATCGAAATTATTTTTTTTAGGGATTTTCCCTTCAAGGGTTTTGTTCTCTGTAAATCTAAAAGCATAATGGAGGGTTCTGCTTTTTTAAGTCTTTGTATTGAACCAAATCCCATTCCTGGGAAATGTCATACAATTAAAATAATAGATTGCTAACTGTATTGGTCTCAGCACTGAACATAGTGATTGTAGCTCTTATGCAGTAAGGATACTGTGACAAAACATCTCTAACCTGTTAAGGGATGGTCACCACAAGACCTATAAAGATGTAACAGATCAGCAACAGATCCTTTAAGCCCTGTAAGTTGCAAGGGGGGCCTATATGGATTGGACTAGTTTCTAAAACACATCCCACAGATTCTTGATCAGACTGAGATCTGTGAATTTGGCGGCCAAGCCATCACCTTGAATTGTTTGTTAAATCATTCCTGAACAATTGTCTCATACAAATGTTGTCTTTGGTTTGTAAAAATATTTAGGTAGATGGAATATGCATGTGCATTCATGACTGTCTCGCTAATTCACTGCTTGACCTTCCTTGGACTCATTTTGATAGATACTGACCACTGCAAGCCAGGAATACCCCACCTGTCGTTTGGAGATACTCTGATCCAGTCCTTTGCCCTTCACTGTTTGGCCCCTGTCAAAGTCACTCAGATCCTTACACTTCCCCCTTTTTCCTGCTTCCAACACATCAATTGTTCACTTGCTGCCTCTTGATTAAATGTCAAGACTGAATGGTGAATAACTGTTTTCTGTGACAACCTGATCTTTGAATTTGAACATTGTTTTTTAAAAAAAGGATTAGTATATTTTAAAGACCTTAGAAGAAGCATGTTTTACCCAACAAGCTCATTACGAAGTGAGACAGATGGATTACAAGCTTGGTCAAAGTTTTCTCTTTCAGCTGATGGCAAAAACAACAACTTTCAAGACACCCCCTAAATTACTGGAAAAACACGAAGAGGGTGGAGGAGAGTTCTAGGTCCAACTGCCATGAGTTGTAGGGCTCTCTCCTGAATTATGCCATTTGTTTTCCAATTCTAATGGCCTTGGAGGTCTGCTTTCAACATATTTCACAAAATCCCCAGAGAAAGAGAAAGAAAGAGAGGGCGAGTGAGCAAGTGTGAAAGGGGGTGGGAAGAAAAAGTGCTTTGGGGGCATCATGTATTCCTA
The DNA here is from genome assembly GCA_037974605.1 of Nannopetersius ansorgii. Taxonomy (NCBI): domain Eukaryota; kingdom Metazoa; phylum Chordata; class Actinopteri; order Characiformes; family Alestidae; genus Nannopetersius; species Nannopetersius ansorgii. Next base: position 2,363,882 of record JBBPDE010000021.1, on the reverse strand, counting down.
ATGGAGTCAGCTTCACAGGGCCGGTCCTTCTCCTGCAGAGACTCCAGGAACGAGGACACTCTGAAGAATCTCTCTCTTTTTCTCTTTATTTCTATCTCTGTCACTCGCTTGTTCTCTTTCCCTCTGTCCCTCCTCATTTCTTTCTCTCCTTCTCACTAATCTTCTTGTTCTATTCCTTTTCATGTGTACAAAGGCCCACACAAGGGAGGGGCAGTCTTCCAGCCACTTGAAATGTTCTCTGATCTCTTTATATCATTGCCTAAAGAGTACAACCTAAATATCAGGAAAAAACACACATTGTACAAAAATCAACACACTTGAGATCCATCCCTGAGCGCTCTAGACACCAGACTAAAGTGAAGCTTTGGGAGTTCAAATGATGATCATGACAAATACAATGAACACAAATGCTAAATGCCAAGTTACCTTGTGGTAAATATTCACAATGGGTTACATTTGATTGGTTCCTTATGGCAGTGTGCCAATCTTATCTGAGGTCCCACTTGGTCAACTCACTCACAAATATCAGCTCTTATATTGTATTCAACTTAAAAACTGAAAAAATTCCAAAAATGTATCAATTAAAAACACACGGACATCCTATATTTTCATACGCTGTGTATTTAATTAATCGCAAATGCATTTAACTGAGTACCATATTTTGATTTGACTGTGGTGGAGGGAGGTAGTAGGGTGTTGTGGAGCAAACTTTAGAAAGAAAATTTCAACAGAAAAGCAAAAATTTCATGCAGTTTAGAAATCCTGACTGGACATGCATTCCAAATATTATTGTCAGGTTAATTGAAAGCACTTTACATTTTTAAGCACTTTACATTTTTTTCTAACCAGCACTTTGGCTTTTGAAACTTTGGCTACACCACTGTGTACAGACGGGTTACTCTCCAGACTTTCCCTTCTACTCTCTGGGCTGCTGTCACCACACTCAGACATTACTCTCACTGTCTGCTTGTGTGTATGTGGTAGCACTCCTCTCACGCTCAGATTTCATGACTTGATGGCTTCTTTTGTGATGCCGTGGCCTGATAACTTATCTATGTGATGCTCCACTGCTCTAAGTAAAGGGCAGTAATCGAGGAGAAAAGCAGCCGGTGACAGATGTCAACCCCTTGGTGGCTCGATAGGGGAGAACGATATCCTGCCTGAGCAGCATGAGGAGTGACAGCAGAGTCTTGGTTGTTGCTGAACACTAAACAGGGATGCCATCCCGTGTTTGCATGGCCCGAGTTATCTTATTTATCATCCATATATTTGGACTTCATAAAATTAGTAAACTTGTTTGATAATGTGACAATTTTTTTAGTTTTACAATTGGGAGAGGACAATTCTCATTTTTTTCACATATTATATGAAAATGTAAATGAAAATGTATTGCCTTGTAATGTCGCAGTTTGTAACTCAACTAGCATAACCTTTCAACACGACTCTTTTAGAGAACAAATCGTATACTGGAACAAGTGCAAAACAACTACTTATGACAGAGTTTTATTTGCTTCCTGAATAATTTTTTTTTTCAACACCGCTGATTCACACTCCAGCTCAGTTGGTGGTTTCACCAATTACCATTAAACACTAAAGAGCTACTTGCTCGAGTTTACCTCTTGTGTTTGTGATTTTGACAGCTGGTGAAGTGTAACTTTCTAGTGATAAGCTTGGAAAGTCACTGAGGCCATCTAAACATACTACAAGCCCCTCAAATGGAGCCTGGTATTTTTCTGGAAATGAGAGAGTTGCCCCATCGTCCCCCTCCCCTTCACCTTTTTACACCCTCTCCTGTAATGGAGCAGAAACCATCCCAGTAGGCCCTGGAATGGATTGCACAGCTACGCTTATCTCGTCCGACACATGGCTGGGTCTCAGGAATCAATTCTGCTGCCGATCAGCAATAAAACCATTGCTGTATTACACCACCCACCACTCTCAGTGACCTGGCTCTGCAAGTGGAAGAAGCCGCTTCAGACATGGCTGTACAAACAGCATAGCTGCCATAGCCGTGATTAAGACATTACAGGAGAGTGAAAGAGATAGTGATGAGTCCAGGGAATGGCACTGCTCCCTAGTGGCGATGGACCAAATACAGTCAACTCTCGACAACCACGGGGATTATGTTCCACGAGCATCCGCGTGTAGTGAAAGAACGCAAAGTTGTGATGTGGTAAATGCCTCATTTTATAGTGTAAACCCTAAATATGCCCCCAAACACTTTATTGAGCTTAATACATTAGCCTGTAAAGGTAAATATGTATTCATACTGAACAGTGTACACTACAGTGACTGTACTGCAAATCATGCAGCGCCTTTTCTTTGGTATAAGCAGGGTAAATACAGTAATAAACTCTTTTACTTTACAGTAACAAAATTACAGGGCTTTAAGAACAAAACAAAAAACACCAGAAACACTCGAGACACTCCACGGGGTAAATTCTGGACTGCAGCTGCCAGATCAGCAGCAAGGAAAATTAAATAGCGTTCTCGGATTGACTACTTTCAAACCTTCAGCAAATGAGTACGGCAGTTTTTCACCATCCCGGGATGTGTTCTCTGGACAGTACTAAAAATGTATAGCTATATGTTATATGGATAATAATTTAGCCCTAAAACTATATATCGGCATAAAAAAAAGATGTGACGTCCCCTCGTCCTCCTGCTGGTTGTTTAAAAAAAGGGTATCTTAAGGTTTCCACAAATATGTGGGGATTTTTGTGAACAATTATTAGTTCGGTTTTCAGAAAGAATCAGCAAGTGACTGAAGCCACAACTGCTGGACCGTGTATAAGCGGGGTGTTACTATGTTTCACTTCACAGCCGCTCTGACTTTGTCGGCTACAGAACATCAAGCAGGTTGTGGAGCAGAGGGCCACCGTTGCTGTGGTGCATAGAGCTGCTTGCTATTGCGTTCACTGGAGATTATTTAAAATAATTTGAAACGATAAGAAGCACATGAAGCTGAAGAGTAAGACACTGTATGAAAACTAAAGGATGAAAAAATGTGGACCCGTTCATAGATCCAGCAAGCTGTTTGCATATCTTGGTACAGTAAAGACTTGGTTGAATCCAAACCAAGGATATAGGTCATGTAGCATTGTGACAGAAGGCTTGGGGCCAAACGAGATTTTAAGAAGATTTAAAAAAAAAAATGTCTGTAAAACATGTGACAGTCAATAGACAGCTTTAAAAAAAAAACTTTTTTCCAGGTGCTTTCCATTTTTTTCCCCATTGTGTCAAAGGGAACTGTGTACTTAAATGTCTTATGTGATTTTGTAGAATATGTGGACTAATTTACACTTGGAAAACTATGAACAGACATGGGAATAGAGAGATAGATGTATGGAGGGTTGGTAAAATAGATTCTAACACACCCTTGAAGAAACATATTTTATGTTTTTTTGGGGTTTTTTGTACCTAACATTGTTGAACCCTGCAAATGTTATTATTATTATTATTATTATTATTATTATTATTATTATTATTATTATTATTATTATTATTATTATTATTATTATTATGGTTGCCTAGTGGCGACCAGAAAGTCCAGGTTTGATTCCCAAGACTGCTGGGCACTGCTGAGGTACCCTGAGCAAGGTACCTTCCCACACACTGCTCCCCGGGCGCCCTGTTCCTGTTGCCCCCTGCTTCACTTGGTGTATGGATTAAATGCAGAGGGAGAATATTGTGCTGTTCACACTGTGTGCTGTGGTGTGTTCACGTATGACAAATGGTCACTTTCACTTCACTTTCACTATTATGCCCTCTTTAGTGAAGCTTTACACTAATTCATAACACCAGCCATCACATCAAATATTTGCCCCCATGTTCCATTCTACAGAATATAATCAGTATGAATCTAAATAGTTATACAAGCAGACTCGGGCGCTCCATCTTCGTCTTGTTGTGTTCTTGTGCTTCGGCAGAATGTAGGTGAGGGAGCACTGGAGAATGAAATTATGAAATATTGATTTGTGGCCTTTATGTTCCTGATGTACATTTTCTCAAGGTGACAGAGATTATGACATGACGGGTGTTCGCTGGAAATAAACACGTTTTCAAATCAATGAACTCAAGGAGGGAGAGGAGTAAACAAAACACCTACGAAGGTCACAGCTTAAGGCTAAGCAGGAAATACTTGTCGGATTACTGGCTGTGATTACATAGATGGCTCTGATTTAATATTTAGATTGTTAAACTTGGCTGCTTTAAAATTACTTACGATGTCTGTCCACCACACTTTTCTCATTTACAGTTGTGATTGTAGAGTGTTTTTTTTAAGGAGACTGACCCACAGCTAATCCTTGCAGATATCTTCTTTACAATAAGAAAAAAATCTAATTCACACTATAGGAAGTACTGCTCTTATGGCATATAGCAACTCATATTGTTTTTTGTATTGGACTCCTTGCAGATCTTTCCTTAGTCTGGTGAAATTCACTTCCTGCAGGTGTGATCTATTATAAGACTGGAGTCTCTGTAATTTCATTACCCTGGTTGCATTAGTTCCAGATACTGCAGGTACACATACAAGGTGGGCTGAGTTAAGCTAGGCAAGTCATGAATGAATGCATAGCAAACAGTGTTTGTCCAATGTATTGTGTGATAAAGCAGCAGGCAAGAAACAGACCTCCCACTGCAGCAATTTTGCCATGGTTAAAGGGTATTTAGGGGTAAGGGAATATTTAGCATTGAAAGTATTTGGGTTAACATAGAATTTCCTTCTTAAACATATATTTCTTACACCATATAAGATAATTATTTGTTTTCTTTTTTTTTTATCTCCATGTAAGGCCTATGAACGGTTTGTGAGAATTTTATTTTCTTTTAAATGTATTGCTCCTCAAGAATGTATTTGAGATTTTATTTGAGAAAAAAGTTACCTCCATGCTGAACCACCATATATGGTATCACATACTATCAACTTAAATGTTTCATTACTGTAGATCTGAACAAACTGGGTCAAAGTTGACTTTATGAAGATTATGTAGGAATCTTAATGTCTCAGGTGAATCAGTCCAAGGATTCCTTTGTTTACATTTACAGCATTTAGCTGACGCTCTTATCCAGAGCGACGTACATCAGTGCTTAAGAAGTCCACAACTGTTTC
>JBBPDE010000021.1:2346895-2358669 GCA_037974605.1 Nannopetersius ansorgii | reverse complement strand
TTCTATAAATTTGAACCACGTCTCTTGCTCCTCCCTGCTACAGTAGAGCGAACCTGTGTGTCCTTCTACTTAACTAGGTTATATCTTAGGGTGAAAGTCCCTAGGTGGCGTTGTTGCTGCAGTTTTATGGTTATAGGCAAATTTAAAATTAGTACACTGATGTGTATCCCATTGGTGGCCTTAAAATTCACCTAGACCGCCCCGCCACAATTACAATCTCCTGTATATCCTTGGCATTGCGTTCCTGGATCTGTCTAGTATTTTCAGTATTTTCTTGCTCTTTTTACTTTATCTTCAGCAGTTTTCATTTGTGTAAACCAGGAAGTTTTTAGAAATTATAGTCTGATTTTTTTGTGTCAATATACATTATATTTTGGAATTGTGTTCACCTGACTTGTATTAAGACTTTATTAGTTAAACAGGTGCTGATATCTTTAAGAATAAGAACACTAGTGGATTGACAAAAGGGTGTTCAAATGTTTAGGTTTTTGTTTTGGTAATTTTAGGTTTAATTTCTCAGTTTATTGATGTGATAATTTTGCATGCAGATTTTGTTCCATATTTAAGTTAATTCCATACATATATTGCAATAACAAATTGTATTAATTATTTTACTTGTCATTTGACAAGCACTACCTAAAGATTGACCTACAAGTGTAATTTCAAATGACCTACCTCCATACATTTGGCATGTTTACTGCACTAACAAAGGTTTTGGAGAATTTAGATTACAGCAAGACCTTCACATTACTGTGCCCTAATCTGTGGCTTCCCTAGAGCCTCCTGTTTTCAATTAGTTCCTTTCTTTTATGCTGACATTTAGCATTTGGTTGTTATTGTGTCACTGCTTTGTGAAATTCTACACCTCATTCCACCACGCACAAAGCTTCATTAAGGTTCTAAATGAGCCAATTTATGCTATTATGGGGGAACCGTATGATAGGATTGTCTTCTTGTACAGGAACCTTTCTTGCCTGTTAGATGAGCGCCTTTGTCTAAATGACTTACTTCATGAACACCTTTGAGATTTTCACAAAATTCAGTTTTTCATGTGTTAGCACAGTGGCTGTAAATAATGATAATTCAGATTTCCTCTCTGATCCATTAAAGTTTCAGCGTCTTTTTTCCTGAACAACTGTTTCTTGACACTTTACCTCATTAGATCAATACGACATTAATCCATTAGAGGAAATGTCATGTCAAAGGCAGTAGGAAACAACAGTTGCAGCACGATGTGGATAACCAAGACAAAGCAAGAAGAAGTGCCATTAAATTCTGCCATATAAATTACAGCTACAAGGAAAGTTTAGTGAGCAGGGTGTTCAAAGTATACACCTAAGCGAAAAGGGCTTGTGTTTGTTGTAATGTCTTTTACAAATAGCCCATTAATCCTGAAGAGTTCTGGGACAAGACCTCATAAATCATTTGTTTATGAAGAGGAAAGACAACAACTCACTGACATTAAACGCAACTATTGTTCGGGCCTAAAGATTTTTCTCATAACAATGTCTATAAGAGTTACAGCTAACATACAAGGCATTAACTCCAGTACAACAAAGTAAAAAAGTTAGAAACCCTCAGAAGTTCTTACTGGCTCAGGGACATAAACGTGAGACATTCCTTTTGAATGTCAGGATGCCACAGAATCCAGATTTTGCTCAAAGTTTGTCTTTGAATCCCAGAACTTATAAAGTATTTTTATACAATTCCAGTGCTTTATTAATTATTCCATGTTTTATTATTATATTTTAATTTTAATGAACATTTTGGCCCTTGCTTTTGTTTCACACATTCTCAAAAACACATTTTCTGAAAGAAGATGTTTGGGCTATAATGTCTGGGAGTATTATTTCCAAACTTAGTAAGATTGAAAGCAAAACATACTTTCAGTGTGAATAAATCTCTAAAATGTTTCTATTGCATGTGTACTGATGATTTATAAAGCTGTAGAAAAAGATGCAAAATAAAAGTGATATTGAGGATGTAATAGGCCTATTTTTTTCTGTCCTTCTGTCATTATTGCTTCTTTGAATACACTCTTGTATTCGTTTATTGCCAGTATTTCAAGTCTACCACAAATAAACATAAAGTTATTAAGAATAAAACAGTGTGTGTCACAATTTTTCAGTTATTTCATGGGGGCAAAACGGTATGTGGTGTGCCAAAGAAGGACGTGCAAATTTTTTAATTTTATTGTCCTTCCATATTTCCTTTATAGAAAAATACACATAGTTACATTTAGAAATAAATATTCACAATGAATAAGCAGCGTTTATTTATTATCTCTAATTATGAAGTCTCTCGGCCATTAATGCAAGTCATTTTATTTTCTTTCACTGACTCACCACAAGATAAATATATTGTCTTGGATACATTTCATATTCTATGTTAAATTTTATATTCCATATTTATATAAGGTTCAGCGTCTGCTGAGCCTGCCTGAGCTACCTGGTAACCCTATTCTGGGTGAGGTGCCTTTAATTCAGTGGGAACTGTCCATAGGAGCTGGACTATGAATCACTGTTGGTTGAGTCCTCTCCGCCTTGGGTGACCCTACCAGGAGCTAGACAGGTCCCAGACAGCTACAGGTCCCAGGATCACAGTGCCACACAAACTCCTGCACCACAGAAAGGCTGCGATTCTAAGAGGGTATAATGACCTCAGAATTGCTTCACTGCTTTTGGATGAGGGTTCTGTTGGCATCATCGAGCTACAACTCAAAGAAAGCACTGGACCTATTTTTTTATTTGGATATGAAGCAGTCTGGATAAGGATCATTATCATTTATTGTAAATTATATGTAAAATTCAATTATCACAGGGCTTAAATATCAAAATTATTTATCACTATATCTTTGTTCACATGGTAAAACTGTATGTATAAACAAATCCAACACTTTATGTGGTATGCTTTGACACTTCTTCTGAGGCTTAAGAGAGCCATTAAGGTTACCATTTGTTCCCTGCTTATTCCCATTTCAAACGTATTTATTTCTCCTTTATTAGTCCTTGGACGCAGAAATCTATTCATAATGGAGATACTGGAGCAAAACCCTGCATAGAAGACCCAAATTGGACATTTATCTGAAATTGGTAAAATAGCTCTCAAAATGTCTTGCTCTCTTCAGAGAAAAGTGGAAACACTTTGGCACGTAATTGTTCTGATATGTTCTCTAATGTTCTCTTAATATGAATGCATCAATACTTTCATGCACATTTTTATATTCCTAATAGCTACCTCACAAACAAATTTGGTCCAATGATATCTTCTGAATTAATAGTGAATTCAAAATTGTCAAGGCATACATGTTTGTGGAGATGCAGACAGGGATGCGCTTGAACTTACACTTGAACTTTTTTCATTTAAAAAAAAGAAGGACAAAAATTTCCAGGTAATCAGCTCATGCTCTCTAATAAACCCTCCACTGGACGGGAAATAAGGAAGGTAACAGATATAACATCACAAATTAAACAAAGAGGAGTAAACTGCGGGGCTGACGGCCATAGAATTGTGGCAGGAAAGCTGTGCAAAAACTGATTGTTAAGCGAATGCCATCGTAACTGATTTGATCTGTTTTACTTTCACAGCCTCTGGTACCTAAATCTCCAAGTGACCATTTCTCATGTGTGAACACACCACAGCGTGAACAGCACAAAATTCCTTCTGTGTATTAAACCCATTCACCGAAACCAGGAACACAGCGCCCAGGGAGCAGTGTGTCTAGGGATGGTACCCCACTCAAGGGTACCTTAATGATCATGGGGCAACTCACTAACCTCTTGAGTTCTGTTCACTTGTTAATTATGTAGCTGTACGCAGAAGTTTGTGTAACAGCAAAAGTTTGCACACCCTTACAGCTTATTTGTCTTTGTTAGACCTATATTCAGGTGTAATTAAATAGTTCCAGACTATAATAATTTGACCTTTTAAACCTCTCTTGTGTTTATACTCAACCACCATGGGCTTATCTAAGCAGCTGAAACTAAAGATAATTAACTCTAATAGAACAAGAGCAAAATATTTCCTACTTGCAATTTTCACTGTCTTAAATATCATTAAAAAATAAAAAATAAAGAAAACTACTGAAGTGAGGAATGCAAAGCAACCCCCTCACCTCCCAATTACAGCTACAGGAAAACCTGCGCAGTGCAACATCTACATTAAAAAGGTCTAATTAAAAATGTAATGTCTGAAGTAATTTGGAGTAATGTGTTGTCATCTGCCGAAACTAAAAGTCAATTATTTGTTTAGAATCAGTAGCGGTATGTTTGGAGTGAGAAGTATTACAATAAAACACCTTGTCAAATGTGCTGCTGGCATAGAGTGAAGAACCTACAAAATATTATAAAAATCCTAGTAGCTAAAGAAAAGAGTCTAAATATTACAAGAAAGCAATTAATTACAAATACAAATTAGCAAAAATGTTTATATATTACATATTATTGGAAATCTGTGATTAGATCAGAAAAACTGTACACCAATGACAACCAAGAATTCCGCAAGAAATAGGATACACTGGAACAGTAATAAATCAGGAATTATTCATTATTAGGGTGCCTACGCTAAAGCACATGCCACATTTTATATGTTAATTCCAGCCAATTGAAATGTATTAAATCTGCAGTTTGTTCCAACATTCGTAACACCTACATAAGCATTTTGTAAAAGAGACATTTATAAAAGACGTTATCAAAACCCAATAAAGTGCACATATTGAATCACATATTAGATTAGGCCGATGAATTAAACATGTAATTCTCCAAAGCTGAAGGACCAGCACTGAGCATGTAATTTCAATTTGGAATGCTCGCACTTCTTTGCTTTTTTAGAAAAAGCAATGAAATGTATCCCAAACATGTAGCTGTCTGGACTTTTAGTCCCAAACTGTACAAATTGTTCTGATCAGTAATTGTTCTGCTTATTACCATCAGTGCTGCTGGTTCGGCCTTGCAGTCTAGAGTAAAAGCAAAAGGCATGAACGTACTTGGAGAGGGCGAGTCAGGTAAATTAGGGCTTTGTCCCCAAGGCTAGCATGGCAGCATGTTCCGTACTCTACAACTTCAGCTCCTGACCCCTCACCACGGGGCTGAAGCCATCAGATCAGCTCACTGCACCGCATGTCCTTGAGGTGTCTCTCTCTCTCTCTCTCTCTTTCTCCCTCTCTCTCTCTCTCTCTCTCTCTCCCTCCCTCCCTCTTTCATAACAGGATGTAGTCATCCATTAACAGCTCCCATCGTCCACAAAGTGACCCCGCCGGCCCACTTTCTCCTCCTCCCTTTTGCTCTCTGACCCTCTCTCCACCTACACCATTTTTTACCCTTCCCCCCACCCCCCCGAAATGTTCACCGTGAGTCACCTCAACAGGTTTACTCCCCCTGAACTGATACGGGTTAGTGACTACGCCACCGACCTACCCCGAGTCCCTTATCGACCAGGGACAGAAGAGAGAAAGTAAAGAAGTGATGGCCGGACAAATGGAGCAAACTGCAGCACAAAAAGACCTGGATGTAATGTGACCTGAGGCCTAATCTAATAACACAGCAGGAGAATACCCTCGGTTCTTATGACATGGATTCCAATGGAAACATGTCCCCAGCTGCTGGCGCTGTTGGAATAGTGTCCTTTCACTGACTTTTCCACAGTTTGACAGTAATTTCTTAACTTTCCTCTACCTTTTACTGAGTAAACCATCGGTTCTATATCACTGGACAGACTTGGCAGTTCCATTATGCAAGCCAACGGACGGCCATGATGGCCCGTTTCCCACCCAGAGAGAGCAACACCTGTAGTGTTCTAATCTTTTTTTTTTTTACTCTGTTTTTCTATGCTGAAACCATGTACTGAATTTTATAGGCTCTATAGCAGGAAGTGGACGGGATTAAAATGTATACAAAATACAGGAATTTCCTCTATTACAGGCACTACACTATAATTTCATTTCCGTCCAGACTTTCTATATCAGTGTTTTTCTCCCTCTGCCCCTGAGAAAATGACAGGTCGAGCTACCTACAGTTTTTCACTGAACTCTTTTAACCCCATCTAGACACCTATTTCTGTGATTTTCCAGGCAGATGCCACATCATTTTTGAAAAAAGGGTTTTGACTGCTGCTACTCATCATATTTGGTCTCCTAGTGGGTAGCCATATCATACTAAATGACGGTGGATTTGGACGAATCTCTTAGCCACTCATTTGATCCAACTAGTACAACTTCCCATTTGTTTTATACGAACATCTAAACTCATTTAATAAAGCAGTTACACATATTGCAGAAATGTCTTAATTTTAATGTTAACTTTGTTAAGTTTTGAGTATATATGCTTGAAGCATTATTTTGAGTGCAACATTAATCAATTAAAATACATTTTGTCCTTCTAAGCATACAAATCGTGGCATACTGAATTAGTAACAAAATGGCCATTTATTTAGCAATTTAATATTGTACAGGAGTGAATTAAATGTAATTGAACTGAACTTCATATATAATTGAATTCAGTGATTGGCTTGGTGAACTGTCCAGGGTGTTTTGCCCTGTGAGCACTAGAAAATAAATTGAACTGAATCGAATTGAATTGAATTGAATTGAATTGAATTGAATTGAATTAAATTGAACTGACTTGAACTGAGCTGAACTGAACTGAATTGAATTAAATGGAGCTGAACTGAATCTATTTGAATCGCTGACCTTCATGTCCAGACTCTCCGTCTGAAATGTTGGCAGAGACAGCCCCACAAACACAACCTGGAGACTTGTCGGCTCCTCACTGCCCTTAGGAGTGCTTCAGTGCAAATATGCTAATAATGTGTTAACTGCAGGGCGCAGAGAGCATTAGCACTCTACTCACTGGTTTTTAATGTCAATTAAAATCAAGAGCGTGACAAGCCCTCCATAAAGCAACTGCTCCATGACAGTAGCCGCTCCCTCTGGCTGCTCTATGGTCCTTGAATGAGTTATGTTAATTGCTGCCCCCAGTGGCCAAAATGCCATTCCGATTTGCATATGGCGCCTCCTCTGTCTCCGCTGGCTTTGGGAACAGTGGGCCTTGCTGGACTGACACTTTATTGGATTGGATTGATGCTTTGTGACATCTGCCGTGGCAATGGGGCTCGCTCGATCTTTTGTGCTCCCTCAGATTCAATAGACACAAATGGAACTTGCCAAGGCCTCATTTGGAGCCGCCGCCACGGACCTGCTGTCCCTCCAGGCAGGCTTGATGGGAAAAAGACTGTGACTGATGTTTATGAAATGTTCAGCGTCATCTGGAACACACACTCACATGTTTAAACCCCAAATCGCTCACACAGAACCCCATTCTGATAATACTGACGTACTGCCTGTGAGCTTGAAATGAACATACTGCACTTTAGATTATACAAATCATGGCACACACAAGGAGTAATCACAGTAAATCATGGGGTACTTAGACGATTTCTGTCTGCTTGCATAAAGAAAGAATCTGCGCTGCCTCTTAGCTTGATTGTGAGCAGGGTGCGGGTGTCAAGAGGGTGGACTCTTTCGACTCTGGATATTTATCTTAAGGCAATTTTAGAGTAAAAAAACTATAAGGACATGACTGTTTATAAGGACAAGAAGTTTGATGTAACATCACATAAATTATGCATGCATTCATTACTGCAGTATTCTTATCAGTACGCATATTCTTATGAAGCCAAAAGAGAAAACAAGAGCTGCGGTATTTGGAACTATACGGCAAATTCTTTCAGCTAAGACCTTTCCTCTAAGGTGTAAGCTGTGACTTACAAGCCAGGTAGTTCCTGCTGTCAGATTTGAGTGAATATACTGCAGGTTGTACTGGGGCTCACCCTAACTGAAGGAGGGCACAGCCCAGACTATTCGTTTGTCAGTCGTAGCGGCCGAACCATCCATATTTAAAGAAGGAACCTGCCTCTCTCTTCATAGCCACACAATGGAGGTGGATTGGGTTGGGACACGTTTATTTAAGCCTATACTTCTTTCCACTTGAGACAATAAGGTCTGTTTTTACGAATCATCTCAGGAATTGCTGATCTAAAATCAGTTTTTGTAACATACGTTCAGAGGTATTTTATACAAGATTAGTCCTCCTTTGTGAATGCAACCCCTAGTGTACTGTTCATTTCAGAGTTCAGAGTCATATTGTGTTCTAAACCAGCTACACTGGAACTATTTGAGGGATGGTTTGGGGATGGATTTATGTAAAAGTCTTGGGTGGGTATTGTTGATTAGTTACATTTATCTAACCAAAGTTCTAAATCAAAGAAGCAGAAGTTGTACTGCAAACAAACATGTACATTTGACTTTTTTGTAAAAGTAGGTTTTAACTTGAGTGGTTGCTATTTCTCAACATTTTTTATCTCCCTCCTCCTTGCAACTGTTCTTCTTGTATTTTGTACCTATCCTAGTTACTTAACAGTAACCTGAAAAGGAAGGTAAAGCATCAATGACAGTTATTTTGGATAATCTCTTCTGGTGTTACTTCACAAGCTCAAAGAATCCAAACAGATGGAAAGTATTCTCAAAGATGTATGACCAAACCATTGTAGCCTTATTTACTCAAATAAATCAAAGGGTTAAGAGCCAAGCTACAAACCAACCTTGAAAGGATAGAAAATAAATCTACTTAACAAGCAATCAATTAAATTAACCACCTGGATGCACACATTCAAATAAAGCAAACAGCAATATGGCCAAGTTAGAAATTGCTGTGTGTAGAGCAGAGCAAAGAGTGCATCAGACAGGCTTAAGATGACATTTCCGTGACTGTCTGTGGAATAAGAAGGAAAACAACCTCTACGGTAGAATTTGTCCGATCTGCTGAGGTTTGTTTTTGAAGCCTGTCCATGCTCAGCTTTGACTCCTATCTGTAACCCTTGACCACACGGCCGAGGGTGAGGAGCCTTCAAAGAAGGTTTTTTTTTCTCTACACAGCTATGTCCCATTGCCAGATGGGATCAAAAACTACAGTGAAATGGAGGAAGCGAAAGCATTATCCGTCCTCAAAAGCCACAGCCAAAGTGCTCCAGATCTGTCTGCTTGAGAAACGGAAACAAGCGTGGCAGCTCCTCTAGCCCATTTCAGGCTCCTTCAGGCTCTTCAGACGCATTGGAAAAGCAATCTCGGGCCGACAATCAGCATGTAATGAGAGTAAGAATCTCCCCCAGCACAAAACAAACCACTGCGAACAACAGTCTGTGAGATGCATATCTGGTGAGCCTCCCTAATCCCATTTGCTTTCTGCCTCCTTTCGTTTCCCTTGTACGTCCGCTGCGGGACAGAGAGGCCTCTCCAGAGCAAAAGGGGGTAATCAAAGGGGGATTTGTCTGTTTTATCAGAGGGCTACAGAGTGCCTCTCCTTTGTGCCCAGAGGAGATTAGGCTTTTAAAAAAAAAAGGCAGGGAGCGAAATCAAGACCCCACACTGAACATGCAAATCTATTTGTGGTAACAGAAAGTCATTTCAGTTGATCAAAGAGCTCCATGTTCAAACATAAGTGAGTCAACACGAGTGGACTGTCCTAGTAGACTGTGCTTAATACCCTCAATGATAGGGCTTGACATCAACAGTTCTGAGCTATTCAGCTTGTCTTTTCTAGGCTCTCCGCGGACGATCTTCATTGAATTCAATTAGTGTTTTTTTCAGTTTAGTCTAGAATTTAGTTTGGTGCAAAATGTCATATGTTGCTATTTAAAAGCATATCCATTTTTAAAAAATAGTTTTTAACAACTGTATCACTCATGTTACTGCAAACAAGCACTTCCTCTACTCTTCCCCTACTGGATGTCTTTCCCATCACATGGAGGTGTGAATCTTTAGTCCTCTCTTCCTTTTATTCAGCCACACATGAGGACTTTTGGACATTTAAGGTCCTACCACAGGATCTCAGTGTGGTTCAAGTCAGGACTTTGACTAGGTCACTCGAAATTTTTAGTTATGTTTCTTTTGAGTCAGTCAGAGGTGGACGCATGTGTTTCATTCAACATAAAACAGCTGATCTTAAGCCTTAGATCATGTCTTTTGTAACGTCCACCTTCTGGGAAGATTCAACGCTGTTCCCCACGTGAAAGAAGATGTTCTTACTGTGATTTGTTTCCAGCCATTAGAAACGACTCTGTAACAATCTCTAAACTTTCTAACTTTCTTTCTCATCACTTTTGATGTTTCACCAGCTTGTGGCAAGTGTGCTGCTTTAAACCTTCTTCAGTAGTGCCATTGCTGATAATGTATTTATTGCTGGTAATCTATTTAGATTTTATGTAGATGTTTAGATCCAACAGTGTTGGCAAGCTGGGGAATGCTTAGCCTAAATTATCCTAATTATTACCTAAATTCAGTTAATTAGTTGAATGAGTAACTAAGAGGAACATTTACTTTTTCACAAAGTGCCAGTTAGTGATTTTTCTGCAGTTTTGTTTTCCTTTAATACACTAAATAAACATGTAACACTGTAGTTTCTGTTCACTCAGCTTGTCTTTGTCTCCTGTTTAAGTTTGCCGAAGATCTGAAACATGAAGAGTGACAATTATGCAGAAACGGAGGAAATCTGGAGGGGGACAACTACTTTTCAAGGCACTGTAAATATTAGGTATATTTTTGATTTACAAATATTCAAAGTTACACCACAGCATTCCATGTCCTTGCAGAAGGCACTGGTGGCCAAACACCTGGCACAGCTGCAAGAACAGATTAAGGGGGCATATGCTGCCTGCTGCATTCTGGAATGCCCGTCTTGGGACTGGCAATAAAAGTGGTAAGTAATCCACCCACCCCAAGCCCCTTCGTCCTTACCCAGCGAGCCGCTCCGTGCCAAGCCCTGGAGATCAGTCAAGGATACGAGGCAAAACCTGCCAAGAGCAGTAAAGCATAATATTCCTCTGTTAATGAATGGATAGCCTATGCCATGACTGGCTATCATTTATCTGCACTAATGGAACATAGCAAAGCTGCTGTTCCAGGGCCAGTTTAGTCATTTTCAAATGTTATGGTTGAGGTATGAAAGACTGTTCCCAGAGCAGCTCTCAGGGCTGGCCGCATCCTGAAGCTCATTTATATCCTATCTAAATGGGTTGGCTGACCTGGCCGAATCTCTGGCACATGGTAATGTCTTCAGTCTTAAACCTCCTTATGGCCCTGACCTTTATGGGACCTGAATGTGCAAATTGCTCTTCATCACAGGAAGGTTTTTCCAAATCTGAAATGTGCTGTGCACTAGTCATTATGCCTCAAAGCAGTCATATATCACTTCCGTGATCTCGAGCTGTATAGATTTCTAATATGGTGCTACAATTGGCTGAGAAGGTGGAACAAAGAGGGCTTCTGAGTCGGGGAAAAGAACATTCATAGGAAATTCAATATGAGCGATGGAGAAATACACAATGACAAATGGCCTTGGATTGAAGACCTAGGTGGAATGGGTTTTCTAAGGTCAAACAGAGTTTTGTTGAAATTTTATGAGCTGACGTAAGCTAAGAGTCAGTATGTCAGATCATAATACTACATCCATGTTTTGGACTGAGTGAAGCATGATGGACTTGTAAATGTGCTCCTCACACATGCTATTACAGTTGATAAATAAGAAGACCATGATAATGACAGTTCATACTGAATACATTCATGCATATTCATACATAAATGTCTAATATTTGGCAGAAAGTGAAAGGTGATGCTAAGTAAGCTGTCACGGCTGGCACGCTAGCGCTGTGCCAGGTTTGCATTTTTCTGTTTTTCTGTTCCTGGGTTCTGTTTGTTTTCTGTTCCTGGTTATCATGTTCTGATT
>JBBPDE010000021.1:2247695-2260673 GCA_037974605.1 Nannopetersius ansorgii | reverse complement strand
TAGAGATACACACCCAGGTATCGGATCAGTACTCGGTATCGGCCGATACCCTGAGCCCAAGTATCGGAATCAGTATCTGGAGGGGAAAAATGGTATCGGAACATCTCTAATTATTATCTGTTCGCTCTAACAGCATCTCATAGTTGCTACAGGTTTGCCAGATCTGCGCATACATGATGCAATTCTCCCGCTCCACCACTTCCCAAAGGAGCTCTATGGGACTGAGATCTGGTGACTGGAAAAACAATGCAGTTTTTCTAGTGACTAAAGCTGGGCATACACTGTGCAATTTTTTCAAACTGAATCGTAGGGGTTAGAAGTTCATAGCTCACAATTAATGGTCTCACACTATAAGGCCCGAAGCAACCTGACTGCTCACACTGTAAATCCATACACGTCATGCTTAGGTAGATGAGAAAATGTAGTTTTTAAATTTACCTAGTTTTTAAAGAAACTAAAGTAGTAAGTAAATAAGAGAAAAGTCCCTTTGTAAGTACTAACAAAAATTAATCTACCTCTGGGAAACTACAAAAGTGGTTTGCTTCATTAAAAAATGCGCTCCATCTTCACTTATATTTCTGTGTTTGCGCATGCGCAGTGTGAGAGGTTGTGTTAAATCGGTTGTGGCACTGCTTTAACAGTGCAACACCCTCACAAGGGGCGAGCAGGATTTCAAACAGGTTTGATTTTCTTGCAACCGTATGATTGCTGGTCGGGAGATGGCTGTGAGTCGTACAAGTGAATAATCGTCTCAAAATGGGCCAAAATTCGCACATTGTATGCCTAGCTTAAAACAACGATATTTAACCTGAACACTGTCAGACTTTGGACAGGCCTTTGTTGATTAAACTTGTTGTAGTTTAGCCTTAAAATCTTGCCTTAACAACTTCCACATTCCAAATACTAAATACAGACTTAGTAATTATATAAAGTACGTTCCAAGACCACACACTGGGGAAATCCTGGACTTCAGCGTCGCAGGGCAGCAGCCAGCAGCAAGGAGAAATAAATAATGTTCTCAAATTGGCTACTTTCTAGCCTCCTGCCTCTGAGTACAGGTGACTGTGATGTCCAGACCTTGTGCACAATGCCCTCTCGTCCTGGTTGATAATGTTTGGGGCAGCTCTGAGCAACAGAAACAGTGACTAATCCGCATGAAAGTGGAGGGTTACCATATAAATATATATATTTGTGCATTAAATACCTATTTATGCCTATTCATAAATTTTTTAATCACAATTTTTTAATTCCAAACCACCTAAAAATCATAAATTACATTACATTACCTAACATTAAGTTAAAGATGTTGAGACTTGTTGACTAAAGTAAAGCAGTGCAACATTATGAGGAAAATGCAAATACTCCAATGCACGCATGATTTTACTTGTTCCAGTATGTCTTGAGGGCAGATCCAGGAGCACTTCTACGTTACAGTACAACGGAATCTGTGGTTATGCAACAGTAATAATATATATATATTTCCAATTTTTAAGGAACCAATCATTTTCAGCAGTCTGCACAGTAGTGAAAATCAGAAACGCCCAGGAGTGGCAATGGAACTCAACTCATAAAATCAATGGTTGACTTTTATGAAACCAGGTCAGAGCAGAAAAAGAGAGATAAGCAAATCAAACCTCAGTATCTGATTGAAGAAAGGTTTTAGTACTGCAGCGTTATCCGGGTGTTGTGAAAGCCTCGGGCTAGATTGGGATAAAATATTCACTTACTAAGACTGGGACAGTCGGTTTAGATACTCTGGAACTGAGTGAAACACGGTACTATTCAATACTGCCGCTGGGCCAGTGGGAGGGCCATTGTCCAAACATGACAAAAAATTGAGGAACCTTCAGTAGAAGCAGATCCAGATATACGTCTTTTGCAACTTTGGGCACCTCAAACACAGAATCAATAGAATTCAATACAGAATCTGTCACTGGACAAAAACAGCAGACTGCTTCTTAAGAATAAGGCCTTCTGTCTATCTAATATATTAAGCAATGATAATATGTGCCCTTACAAGACACAAACATGGTCCTCAAAGTCCAGTTATGTCTCTCAAATTAGCTTAAAAGTACATTATATTCACTTTCTAAAGAAAATAAGCATATTATTGCCTTTTCATAACTTAAATTTATAAAATAAAACTTAAAACCTATAATTGCCTGAGAATACTGTACAATTATGTTCCCCAAAATCAGACACCTTTGTATTAGGTCCAAATTTTTACTGAAAGTGCGCAAATTAATTTTAATGGCTTTTGAAGGAAATTTGATGGCAAATAATCCCCCGGGACAGCAAAAGCCTTATGGTAAAGGTATGGCACAGTTGTGCCATACCTTTGTTGTGACTTTATGGGAATCCTCTATGGGAATGTTTACACAGGATCAGTATTTTTAGAAGAATGAGATTATAAACTATTATACTATCATGACTATTCCACCAGCATGCTAGCCCAGAAGAATGGATTATAATATTAGGCGATGCTTCTTACATTAAAAGGTCTGAGGAATACAAAACAACAGAAAGCTTATATCAAAGCCTGTGAATCTTCAGGCACCAGTAAACTTCAATTACAGCAGTTTTTAATTACAGAATTAGAGTCAACTCAGGTGTGCAGCAGCTCAATAAAAATGGTTTAAGCCTGTATTTCTGCAGCATAGAGAAATCCGACCATTTACAAGGAGGAAATCCCAACTAACCAACTATTAACACCTTCATACAACCAACAATGTTTTTAACCATCCAAGAAATCAAGTTGTCTCTATCTACACTATATCAATAAAAGCCTTGGGAAACCTGACCATTACACCAACAGGGACACTCCATTCAACTACACAAACTTTATTATGGAGTCGGTCCTCCTTTGCAGCCATAACAGCTTCCACTCTTATTGGAAGGCTTTTCCAAATATTTTGTAGATTCTGTGGGAATGTGTGTCCACATTGATGGTGTGTCCAGTCATTGATGTTGGACAGGAAGGCCTGGCTCACAATCTCCGTTCCAGTTCATCCGAGAGGTGTTGGATGGGGTTGAGGTCAGGGCTCTGTATGGAGCCAGTCAAGTACTACACACCAAACTCATCCAACCATGTCTTTATGGAGCTCGCTTTGTGCACTGGGGTACAGTCATGCAGTCAAAAAGTTATTCCCCAAACTGTGTCCACAAAGTTGAAAGCATGGCGTTGTCCAGAATGTGTTTGTCTGACGAAGCATTAACATTAAGCCCCTCACTGGAAGTAAGGGACCACATGAATTCAACGATTAAGAGGGTTGTCCCAATACTTTTGTCCATGTTGTGTATCTCTAGAGAGTTCAACAAAGACGTTAACACCCGTGGTGGTAACAGAACTGACGCTGGGAAAGATAGGCTAAATGTTTATTACTCAGTACTAATGCCAAAGTCTGGAAAGCCGGTAGTTTTAAACCACAACTGGTGTTTTAACTTCATTATAGTGATAAGTACGTTTCTTCATAGCTGGTCCAGTAAATCACTGCTGACTGTCTGTTAAGTCATCCAAACATTAAGGCTTGTTTGAATTACCTTTAGCCAAATGCTTAACGATTATGGCTTCTTCTTCACAACGAAGAAAAAAACAACAGAAAGTAAATTAAACCATAATCGACACGGTTTAGAAGCTGAAAGCGTGTTGTGATCGACATAATTTCACTTTCAGTAAGATTTTAAAGATTAGCAGTTAGCTATTAAAGCAGACAGGTAACTAGATGAGTAAATACAGGAGTTTAACGTGATTTAGCATCCTTTTAATTTACAAACCTCTGCTGTGCGTCGAGATGGATGTTTTTTCAGTGCTTGCTTGAATAGTGAATCCATGGGAAAGGGCAGATGTTACCGTCAGAAATGAGAAAAGAGCCAGATGTTGGTCCTCACTCTCAGCTCTCCTGCTGCTGCTGCATTAAAACCAGATTTTCTGTTGGCTAATCAGTGCTTTAGCTCTTTAGCTAATTTTTAAGTACTTTTTTTTACTTGTACAACGAGATTACAGCACTTAGCCGAAAGCCAGATAAAGGTATTTCTTCTTTAGACTCTCGACACGCCATCCTAAACCCGGGTTAAAACAATTTACACTTAGTTCTTCGTCTAAACTGAACTAGCTTAAAACTCGGACTGGCTCCTTCCCAGGCTCTCTACTGCAGTAACGCTAACCTCCACTAGCTGGCTTCTCCCATTTCTTTGCTCAAACAGTGCATTAAAGTAGACAAGTGTTTCTTAAAAACACGATTTTGCAAAATCATTCAGATTTTATCAACACTGGTCAAAGTTATTAGAAATGTTTATTAATTCAATGCTTGATTAAAAAACCCTATCTTTAAATATAAAGGCATGGCAACACAGAGCCTAATAGTACCAAAATACTCTTTTTTCCAGATTTGATGCTATTACACCATTATTATTACTGTATTTGGGGGCGGGGGGGGGGCACAGTATTTTTTAAAATGTTGGTCATCACCACTGTAAAGAGTTTTCTCCCCAAGTAAACTCCCTTTGCTCCTTAAAGACAGACAATTTTGCTAAATCATTCAGATTTGACAACAGTTCTAATAACATAGGCAGTCCTGTTAAACTCCAGTTAGTGTTATGGAAATGGTAATGAGTACACTCCTTGATGCATGAGGCTTTGTTTCTTTACCTTTTTTACCCTTTGGCAACACATGGTAAATAGTACCCAAACATTTTTTTCCAGATGTTTTATTTAAGAAATGGTAATGAATATACTACTTGATGCCTGATGCAAGGTAAAATAGTACCCAAACACTTTACAGATTTAGTACTAGAACACCATCATTAACAAAACATAGAAACAAATATGAATTTGTGCAGCCGATCACTTAAGATGGTAAATAAAAGGGTGTTTCGAGAAAGAACAAAAAAAGAAGCTGGTTCCCACCATCACCACTGTCAAGAAACCAGTCAGTAAAGAACACAACTGGTCCCAGTAGCTCCCAGCATAAAACTCCCATAATGTTCTTTAAAAGATGTTTCTCACTTATGTCTTAGACATGTTGGGATCAGCCCAAAACACAGAAACCAGGTGAAGGCAGCTTTACAAGGTAAAAAAAAAAATAATAAACCACTCATTTAAATGTCGACCATTGACATTTATTGCACAGTCTTCCCATAAAATTGGGAATGAATAAAAGGGAGAAAGTCACAATTGAAAGATATGTACAAATACACAGTCAAAAAAACTACAATATATACAATTTACATGAACCAACACATGCTGTACTAAATAATTTAACTGTGATCATGTATAAAGAAAATTAGATATAAATACACTTGGAGAAGAAGACAAACATGTAAGGATTATCTAAAAAATGAAACAAGTTGCATGTTTTCCTGCAGAAGCCTAGCATCTCATTCACTATATTTGTTTACCAGCAAAATTAACTCTGCGAAGCCTCTGTTCTGTTCATGCCACATTGTCCATTAAGACTCGGATACACGACTTTTCCCCAAGACAGAAAATAAAATCAGAGACAATAGGCCTATTCAACAGGTGATTTTAAAAAAAAGGACATTTGTTCGATACCTTTGTTCATTTATGGGAGTTTTTTGGGGGGCTGTTTAAGCTCAGTCTGATTGACAGATCTGTTTTCCACTCCTTCATTCCCATACACATTTGCATTTGAGCAGTTTACACAGTATGGTGGCCTTTTCGCTAAGGTTTAAACACGTGCTGCAATGCGAGTGTCCCCTTTTTAGCACAGCCACGCATCTCGTGCTCCTAATATTGGATTGCTGAGCAAAAAAATAAAAAGTCATCTTTCCCTTTAAATACACCCTAGTCGGTTAAATCTATAATCTATGCAAATCACCCATGATTATTTGTTTGAGGTAGCGCTGTGCCAATGGGACAGTGATGGCAGAAACAAGTTTCTCCCCCACGTTCATAATATGCCATAAATTATAAAAGTGGGATTAGTATGGTGTAAACAAAGACAATATTTCTTAAAAAAAAAGAAAGAAAGAAAGAAAAAAAAAGTATTTTATTTCGTAAAGGACTTACATTAAAGAAAAATAAAATGCAACTAATTTCTCAGTCTTGGCTTCATACAGATGCTGTGCTGATGTGAATTTCCACCTTCTGACCCTGAAAAAGAAAAAAAAAAAAGCCACTTGCATGTCCTCTTTGGGTTCCTTGTTCATCCTGGGTGAAGTGATGAGAAACATAAGAGCTGTATATAAAAATACAGCCTGCTGTCCTTAAAACATAAAAATAAAATTAAGTCACATTCTTCCCAGACCATTGCTGGTAGGAGTTCTGGGTGACCCGAAACAGCCTCCGAAGCTTCGGTTTATGAAGAAGCTCTGGTGCCTCCTCCTGGTAGGAGTGTGTCCTGCAGCATATTGCTGAGGCAGGACACACTTAGGCTGTTGCTAAGGGCCAGCACTGGCTGCGAACCCCAAAGAGTCTGATACTTCAGGGTGCTCCAGCCATGGGACAGTCCAGGCCCTTTAAACTTGGACCCTATAGTCCCCGCCGGCAGAGCAGTGAATGAGTGTCTGTATCATCCCTAATGTCGTCTAAAGCAGGATCTGGGCCACATACGGCGAGTGCGTGCTCGCGATGGCAGCCAACAGCGGAAGGTCACTGGACTCAATCCTGCAGGTGCAGAAAGAGGGGGAAAAAAACATTTTAATTTTATTGATTATTTGGGGGTGAAAAAGCAAACGTTTCAGTAGAACCAGTGTATGTTTATTTATGCAGTATGTCTCACACATCTTTCAATTGAGTAAATATACAAATCTCTTTAGGCTTTACTAGAGCACGACCCATACTAACAGTTTCAATACCCCCCACAACTGGTACTGCTAAATTTGAATCGCCAACCCAATGGGAATGTGACCTGAAGCCATTCACACACTAACAGATGGATTTTCACAATTTTTTCAGGACCTTGCTTTGTTTCTGAGCTCTTGAGTTAATTGACTTAAAATGCTTCTCTCATCAGTGTATTTTCATGTGTTTGCTGATACTTGGCAGAAAACAGCTAACAGCTCCCTGTAATCAACTGTTTGCCCAAACTTAAATGGTAAATAACTGCTGTGACCATTCCAAAACCCAAATTAGATCTATTGTTATTAATGGATTTAAAACAGGGGGACATTCACCTAGTCCACAAATTCTGGGATGATTACAAACATACCCAACATTATGAACTGGTAGTATGGGATTTTACTGCCTTTATTTATTGATTGATTGATTCTAATAAATCACTCTTTAGAACTGCACAAAGTCACTCTTTAGAACTGCACATGCATGCAGGTCATACATTGATGCTTAGCAACTGTCCTGTCAACAATACTGCCAAATGACTAATAATCTCATGATGCACAGTTCATTTAGGTAGAATTTAGGCCCAGTCGTGCTACACTGGGGGAAATATGGAGAAGAAAACAACCACTATGCTTTACACACAGTCTTGACCAACCATTCAGTTTCTTTAAACCAAGGTAAATAATAAAAAAAAAAACTCCAGGAAAGTAGTGCAATCGTATGACCTACAGCAGCTACAAAACGCTGATTGACAAAAACAGAGTATTTTATATTTTTAACGCATTTTTTGGCGTCAGCGATTATAACAACCTTTAAGCGGTTATTTTTGACTTTAATCAATGTTCTGTAGCCACTTCAGTCTTCAAAAAAGTCTCACACTGCATTGTCATTTGAAAATAGATTTTAACAAAATGCTTCCTTCACATTTCTCAGTGGTAGGCCATGCGTAATGGGTGGATTTTCTTCTTCTCACATTTCTCAATGTAGTACATGAAAGCAATCAAAAACTGCTGAACAAAAGTGTGGGACATTTCATTTTGTCTGGTAGTGATTTTGTTTTCAAATCAAAGAAAGGAGTTCTCACCCTAGAACCATGCTCAGTTCTTTGACATGCACCCTGGTCTGTCCTTTCAAATACTCAGCGAGCATTTTACTCTTGAAGTAGAGCTCCTGGAGCCGGTCCTCTAGATGCATTATGCACTGAAAACAAAGAGAGCATAGAATAATGGTTATGTACATCTAACGAGTCACACACGTAAGAATGAAAAGTAAAGGGCATAAGGCGTGGTGCGTTGTCTAAGTGTAAAAGAATTACATGTGGCACAAGGCGACGAGTTGTCCAAATTTAATCTTAATCTTTTAAGAGGAATACAGTAAAATAAAGAGTCCCGTATAGTCATTCAAACACACCACAGCACACAGCGTGAAATTCTCTCTCTGTATTTAACCCCTTTAACACAAGGGAAGTCCGGGAGCAGTGTGTGGGGACGGTACCTTTCTCAAGGGTACCTCAGTGGTGCCAGTATCAGTCCTGGGATTTGACCCTACGACCTTCTGATCACAGGGACAACTCTCTAACCACTAGATCACCAAGAACTCATTGAAGTACAAAGAAATTGTTTGACCTAACAACAATAACATGACTTACAAAGGATGACCACTTGTGTCTATTAGCAGTAGGTCAATGTAAATGAAATGAACCAAGAGGCAAAGCAATGCTATAAAGAGGGGGCACTCACAAAGTTAGGGGAAAGGTTGAGACGGTACAGCTGGTTGGTGGACTGCAGCAGGTTGGACACAAGATTGGACACAAGCACTTCTTTGCCCAGTTTGTTTTCTGTGGCTCGCCTCTGACTGCTAGCCACCTGTACCGTCCACCTGTCCGTATCTGCAATAATGCAGATGGCCTCTGCAATTGGCTCATCCAACACAGGATGCTGCAGGTCATGGAGAGAGAAAGGAGTATTAAGCATCAACATTTACGAACAGGAGAAACATTATGCTGCCTTACTAATATTAAACCAACATAGTGTTCATATACATATGACATCAATCCATGTGGTCACATATATGTTGATCCCACAGACTCAGAATTCATTGTATTGTTTTATGCAAGTTTAGATTCATACCTGGACAGCATGAGACAAATCAGACACGAGGCTCTGCCTCAACTTGTCATCACTGGGGATTCCTTGTAGAACAAAGTCAGGGACATAAGTGGGACAGTATCCTCCAAACAATGACCTCCCAAAGTTGGCGATACTCGGTTTAGAGTAATTTTCCACCAGCTTAGCTCTGCAAAGAAAAGTTCTGGTTTTTCAGACCCATATTAATCTTAATTCTAGATATTAAAGCAGGTGCGTCAAACTCATGTCCTGCAGGGCTGGTGTCCAGCACAGTTTGATGGTACTCCTCCTCAAACACATTCACTTAACCTAACAATTAACTGGTGAACCAAGCGTTTCTGAGCAGGGAAATCACCAAAAGGTGCTGGACCATGGCCCTCCAGGAATGTTCTACATCCTTGCTTTAAATGACTTGCATGGTAAAACACCACTGACATTACAATATGGCTTAGTGCACAAAAACATTTAGTGCACACAAAATATTTACTTACCCAGGGAAGGGCACCTCCAGTTCATCTTGCCAGTCAGCTTGCTCCTCACTATAGAACTGTCCGTCTTGCTCTTGCCGGGGAAGCTCCTGCCCTGCATCCTCGCTTTCGCTGTCTCCCAGAGCACTGTCAGAGCTCTCATTTCGTGGTATCTCCCAGTCATTCAAAGGAGGCACCTTCTTTTGGTCCCCCACTTCCCTTTGGGATGGCACAATCAGTGAAATCCCCAAGCCTTTGTCCTGCTCAGCAGAACAGCAGGTCGTACAGCAGCCCGTGGAAATGTTGCTACACGTGCACTGCTTCCCCAGCCTCTCTTCACAGATCTGTTCATGTGTCCCAACCAGTGAGCCCAATCGAGACCCTTGTGGATCTTGGCTAACTTTGTCCAGGTCACTTCCTGCCGTCTCAGGCGGCAAGTCAGAGATGTCATCGATAGTCCTCGTTTCCACAGGGTTATCATCACTAAAATACTCATCAAAAAGGTCCATACACTCCTCTTGGGCCCTAGAGGTAATGTGAGGAATATCACTAGCAATGCGTGCCAAAGGTCTGGCTTCCTTGCTCTCGTTGGTCTTGATTTGGTCCGCTGACAGAGGCTTGGGTAGCAGGACTTTGACATTGCCCTGCTGCACACTGCTACATGATTGTTTTTCCTTGTGGTGTATTCTGTGCTTCTTGAACTCCTCCTCCACCTTCCCTTGTCTGCTCTCCATGTCAGATTCAGGAGACATGGAGTCGCCAATGAGGAAAGTGACTTTGCCGGCAGGCTCCTCTTCCTCATCCAACAGAAAAGAGGTCGGAGCCAAGCTTTTGTCAGGTGGCTTCTTCTCTAGTGGGATCCCTGGTGACCGAATTAGGCCACAAATAGACAGGCCACCGACATCTTGGTCAGACTCGCACTTCTCTGGCTGTGCTTGGATGTCCAGGAGGGGGCCACTCTCCCTAGGAGAGGTGGAGCCCACCTTCACCACAGTCTCCAGTCGTGCTTCTGTCAGCAGGCTGCCTACCTCCCGGCAGGTTGGGCCATCACTGTGATCCTCTGCCTTGATGACCGGAATAACATGCAACAGTCGCTGCTTGCGCAGCTGGTCCTCTGAAGCTCCAGGGCCCATTTCTGTGTCTGTGTAGGTGCTGTTCTGCAGGCTGTTGCTGTCCGAAGGATAGCAGTCCTCCGCTTCAGCGCCCTGGGACAGGTAGTCATGATTGGGCTTGTGCACGGTGACCAGCACGTAGTCCGATTCCTCCACCTCACCACGCCGTAGTGAGGTGGTGATGAGCGAGCCAGGCATGACGATAGCCTCATCTTCAGCACTCTCTAAAAGGTGAGTCTCAAGCAGCTCAGAGCACCGGATGAAATATGTAAGTATGTAGAGGAGTCTTTGCACCAGTTCTTGCCGCTTACCCACTACCACAGTGCGTGACAGACGTACAGGTGAACCAATCGCACCATAAAGGTCACCTTCAGTGAGAAAAACACAAATAAATATGAGTAATAATGGTATCCAAATGTATGATATTCAAAAACACTTTTAAACTATAGGTACAACCATGATGAGACAAAGCACTGTATTTGTCCCTCAGGAGCTGGCAGGTAATTTTACAATGGTAAAACATTTCTCTCAGCCTGCCACTAGATGGCATGAGGACAGTTCCTTCTTATTTACTCACCGAGCTGAGCCCAAAGAGGGTTGTAGGGATGAGTCTTGGCTAGCATGTCCACACTCTGAGACGAATGCTTCTCCAGGAATATCTTAATGGGTGGCTGGCCATTAGGCATGACTGTAGGTACCCAGGCCAGATGGTTGGTGAGGACAGCTGTGAGAAGAGCTGGAAGAAACCTAGAGAGGATTCATAGGTAAAAAACTTCATTACATTAAATGTTTACAAAGTCTAATGTATTCACTTCCTTTGTTTTAAATCATCCTCATAACAAATAAAAGCTGTAATCTTCTAAAACATGTAGACTTTGCATCACAAATAGAGCAGATAACGCTTCTTCTGAAATACTGAACAGCTACTCAACTGGTTCTTGGAGGCCTGCTCCATGAGTAAAGCAAGCTCACGCATGAAGTGACCACAGAGCTGGTTCTTCTCAGGGGCACCAGACATCATGGTGAGCCAGACAGGCTCAGTCACACGGGGCATGGTGTACAGGTTGCAGATGGTTGTCCTGCACAGACACAAACAGCCGAGCCTTTGTTAGCAGCTGAAACAAAGAAGGCTACAGTTCTCCAGGGTTGCCCCCAGCTGGGGAAGACCTTTAGAGCATACTGAGTGTCTGGAAGCTCAATGTCGCCTCTGGGGCTGGGCAGCTGTCCAGAGCTCAACACTGTGAACTGAACTAATGGCACAGAATCAGGAAAAATGGCCACTACCTGAAGAAAGTGGTCTTTGTGAACCTGCACATGCACAAGTTGGCTTGCTCAAGGTGGCTTTTCATGCAGACACCACCATCTAGTTCTTTCACCAACTTTTGTCTATGCCTTATTAAAGGCTGCAAAAAACTTTTGTAAGTTAAAGTCAATACTGAGATGCTTCTGTCTGGGAACAAAGAAGAAAGGCTGCAGCATGGTACCCATTTGGGGATCTGTGGCAATAAACGGGACAACCCATGTTTACACATTTTGGTGTAAACATGGATAAGGACCTTAGTTTCAATGATCAAACTAAACCTAGAACAAACTCATCCCAAGAACGTTGCTAAGGTTACAGATTTTGCATCAAAGAAAGATTTACTAAATCTATTTATATCACTTCATTGCTTACAATATCTTATGTGCAATATTACTACTTCAGTCAATGTTACTTTTTCATTACTTAATATTACTACTAATTCTCAAATAAGTGCAATAACCTTCTCTAAACTACAGATTTTTCTACAGATTTTTAATTTACATATTATTTTGACTTATTTTGTATTTTTTATTGTTCTTGTCTCTGTGTCTTTGCAGTCTTTACATAAGCAATATCCTCCAGGATAAATAAAGTTTTCTGATTATTTATATAGGGTTGACTACTGATCTTGTCATTTGTCGACCCAAAAAGTCCTTTAGACAGCTACATCACATTACTTAAACCGCCTTCAAGATGATTGCAAATTAGAAACAAACTGAATTTAAAGTATTACTCAATGTTTATCGATCACCCAATGGTTTTGTCCCTATATAAATGTATCGTTAATCTCTGTAATAATAAACAACCAGAGCTGAAAACTGCCTCTGTTTTCCAGTGCGTTCCATTAATCAGTTGGCTCTACTTACATCTTTGTAATAGTTTGTAATACTTGCATTCCGTTATTCATTCATTAATGTAAATGAATGACTAACGGGACCAAAGTCAACTACAAACTCAGCAATTTTACTATCTACCACTACCACTTAGGGTTGCTGGTAGCCTAGTGGTTAGGGCATTCGCCCTGCGACCAGAAAGTCTGGTCCCCAAGAGCGCTAGGCACCGCTGAGGTACCCTGAGCAATGTACCATCCCACGCACTGCTCCCCGGCGCCGTGCTCCTGCTGCCCCCTGCTTCACTTGGTGAATGGGTTAAATGCAGAGGAAGAATTTTG
>JBBPDE010000021.1:2215101-2227541 GCA_037974605.1 Nannopetersius ansorgii | reverse complement strand
TATAGTGGTTATTTATTTTTTATATAGTTGCTGTTAATAGCTGTTTTTTGTTGCTTATATAATGTAGATTTATGGGACTAAACTGTCAATCTTACAGGTCTGCTTTCTCTCTCTTGTTTTTTTCTTAAGAGAATTCAGTGAAAAACGAACCACAGGCCAAGCGAGCAACGGGCCTCTAGTGGGACATTTTTCACAGCTGGAAGAAGAAGTAGAAACTGATGGATGCCCAGAAAGAACTGAAACTTCCAGAACACTCACTCGTCACCGAATGCCAAACAAGATGGGGTTCAAGGCAAAGGATGTGTGCAATGCAACTGTTTTATGTTTACTAAATACCAGTGGGTTGCAGTATTGCTATATTTATTTTGTTTTCTAATTCCAAGTCTAATAAGAGATTGTATTATTTCTTTTTCAATTTTTAAGTTTAATGGGTTAGAATTGTTCACTTTTTCTCAAAGTAAATTGACCATTTGTCAAGGTAATTCCCAGTATGTCTCATTATTCTATGCCATCAGAGCATATTTTCAGTGCCAGTGACAACATTGTCACATGTGAGCGTGCCTGTCTCAAGCCAGAAATGGTAAATATGTTGGTGTTTTATAGTAAAAAACGTTTAATTTAGCACTCTGACACAGTTTCTGATTTTGCACTTTCTTATCTTGCAGAAGGCTGGATAAGGTGTTGTTTTTAATTGTTATTGTCATTTATTTTAAAATGTGTGCAATATAACAGTTTCATGTTCAGTAAATGGCAGTGGACTACAGAATTATTTTGTTTTTCTAATTGTAAATCTAAATCTAATAAGAATTAATTTTCTATTTTTCAGTGTTTAAGATTGTTAAACTTAAAAACAAATGAGTGGTTAATTTCCATTATGTCTTCTTATTCTTTGGTATTTAGATTCAGGTATTTAATAATCACGAAGCATCAAACAATCTCATTACCTCAATCACCATGTATGTAGTTTATTTAGTCGTAAAAGTAACAACATATTTTATTCATAATTTTAGGTTTTTGCACTTAAAACCATCGAACGCAAAAATCGAAAATCGCATCGCAGTCGCAATATTTGTCAGAAAAACCGTAATTAGGTTTTTTCTCAAAATCGTGCCGCCCTAGACAGTATGGTTCAAGACTGTCTTGTCACTGTCTGGTTTATTGCTTACTCATTTTGACAGTGCATAAGTGGCTCCACACATTACGTTTTTAACTTTTTCTTAGATGTACATGACCATTATTCAGAAAGCATTGCAGAAATATCCAATTATACCTTAAATAATCACTAAGCCAAACTGCAGCACTTCAAGTAGTTCATTAAAACTGTTGGGCTATTATTGCCATTTGGCTTCATGGTCATGTAAATGGCAATAATAGCCCAACAGTTTTAATGAACTGTTTTTGTGCCCAACTACTTGAAGTACAGCAAGTAGTTTGGCTTATTGATAATTGTGCAATGCTTTCTGAATAAAGTACAATCAAGGGCAGTCAAGCAGAACAGTCTGATATTCGTTTTAGTCCTGAAGACAGTAGTGTCTTCAAATATATATGGATAGTAGTGTGTATTGGTTAGCAAATGACATCATGAAATTTATGCAGCATTTACACGACATCAAGCTTATTTTAAGGGTAAGGATCAATCAGTTATACCTCAAATGGGCTATTTAACTTGGGTGCACTTGCTCCTCCTTAATAGCACTAAGCAGCTTCCCTTTTGTCCCATATAAATTGTTTCCAGCACATTTTAGAGGGACATGTTAAAATTTCAAGGAAGTCTTATCAACACAACTCAGACTGAAACAATAAAACTTTTTAATCAAAACAGCTGTTACTATAAACATCAGATAAGGCCAAGTCTCACACGGGCCCTAAATATTATGACTGCTGGTTTGTACAACAAACACCCAAATAGATTAACGCTTGGCATGTAGTCCGGTGAGCAAAATATGAATTGGGCATTGTTGGATTTTGAATACGAATTAGGCCTAGACTCGGACTACACTAATGTGAATGGGATTTTTAACATTTTAGACCAGTATTTTACCCCAGTAGGGTTATTCAGAGTAAAGGGAACTGGCACTGAGCCTTAGCTAACTCATGAAAATTGTGTACCGGTTCTTATAAACATTTAATAAGTGAACATTCACAGCATATGTCAAAACTAAATAAAAAATAAAAAAAGGAAGTAACAAGTTACACTCAATAACTTCTTTACCATGATCCTACAGTTCTAAGAAGTCTAAGGACAACTTTAAATAGCGCTGAGCAGAACATGATGGGAAGTGGTGTTACCACTTGGAAGTGCGACTGCTGCAGACTTGGAACGTCCACATCAGCTTATGCCTTGCTCCCTTAGTTTTGAACAAGAGCTACAAGTAGTTGACAATTCACATTGCTATTGGAAGGAGGCACTATATAGGGCAGTCAATCAGAACACAAATCACATACATAAACACAGCCTTATAGACAACTGAATAGCATATGAAGAGAAAGTTATCATTTGAAAGCAAATGATTGCACATTGTATTTAAACCTGAAAAAAGTGGGTCTCTGTGCGAGAATGAAGTTATTTACAGGTAAAATTTAAGAAGGGGCTCCAATTCTCCAGGTGGCCGTTACAGGCCTCTGTCAGACATGCTACACGACCATGATGAATGAAGCTTTGCCCAACATGGGACACGGTATTATGAAACAAGCTTCTTGTGACATCTAAAATTACCAGCACAAAACTGAGATCCGATGTTCGCTTCTCTCAATGTTGAGGCCAGCGAGTTGCTGGTTGTGCACAGACACTCTTGCTTAGGCATGTTGAGAGCAGTTTAAGTGTTAGATCTTTCAAAATGATACACAAAATGAGGAACACGGGCTAGATGTACAACAAACACTTTTTGCATTAACCTCCATTCAAAGAAAACGGCCGACCTAAAGTAACGTTTTGGTGAAAGAGTAATGTCCCACAAATAAAGTCATTAACAGTTTTGTCCTGGAGCAGTTCTGTCCTACTCGCTCCCTCCGCTCCTCTAAGGAACATGGTCTAGCTCTGCCATCCCTACACACAAGGTAAACCCAGGCCAGACTGGTCTCATTCGGGCTCCCCACTAGAAGGATGAGCGACCAAAGGGCAGAATCACTTCAGAAACCGTCACTCTTGGCTTGCTCATCAGAGGCATTTCATTTGCACACATTCATTTCACATTTATTTCATTTTGTAAAGCTGCTTTGTGACAATGACCATTGTTAAAAGTGCTAGATAAATAAAATTGAATTGAATTGAATTGAGAAACCTCCTGAAGTTTCAGCAGTTCAGAGAGCATCTTGTCTTCTAATGTACCATCTATCTCCTTACACTGTTCCCTACATAAAAATTTAACACTTAAATTGCCCCAGAAACTTGAATGTTTCCTTGTTTTGTAAGTCACTTGGGATAAAAGCATCTGCCAGCGGAATGTAATGTACTGTAGGCCAACATGGCTAAATAAATAAATACAGTAATTACCATCATATGAACTGCATGATGCATTGAAGACTTCCCTTTAACATTATAAGCAGGTAAAGATTTCAGACATCAAATCAGTCTTGAATGGTGAAAAATAATGCCGATCTAACATCTCGTCTTATTCAAGGCAAAAGGAAGAACAAGTTCAAACTTAAAGTGAGAACGCGACTGGCCAAAAAAAGTGGTTTCTGTGTGTCAAGTAGAGATGCAGAGATCCTACACTTGACAGGAGGCCAAAGCCAGAGCAGCAGGGCACACAAAAGCCTTTGGCTGCTCTGAACGATGTGCAGTATGTCACCCTGTGTCTCCCCGAGCCAAAGAAATGTGAGCAGTGCTTTGGGCTTTTCTTAGGGTAGGGTCACCTATTTAACTGCCCTCACTGGAATTCTCCAGTATAGTGCAGCCCTGGATCTTGATGAATAGAAACGCTGTGAACCCTCAATTTTCCTTAAAGGGAGAAACTATATGCAATTTTTCCTTTGACCCAAATGCAATTGGTCAGCCAAGATAAGCCTGTCCAAAGGTTCCTTATTTTTGTGAAAAGGTTAATGTAGCCAGTAAGTAATGGAAGCTTAAACCCAACCGATTATCACCCAATTAAAGGGTACGTCCAAGTCTAAATTTTCTGCCTTAAACTGTCAGGAGTTAAGTAATCTTAAATAGACTTGCTTAAGTGGTTCCTGACACTGTTTCAGGGTGGTTCAGTTTCTACCTGTCATGTGCAGCTTCACAGATTAGACAATTGAGATCATGAGGTTAATCCAACCACTGTAATTAATATAGACAGTGTAAAAATATCAACATTTTACACACTTTATTTAAATGTGTTTGTAAAAAAGTATATACATTACATTTTGCCATAAGTCAAAATGTGCTACATTTTATACTGAATTTGTATGGACTAAGCAAACTGCTGTGTTGGTATTTATATATCATCATCTAAACGTGGGACTGTAAACGAGGGACTGTATTTGATTAGTGATGAATGGTTATGACTAGATATTTGTCGTTCTAAAAAATGCCCTTGATTATTGAAACAGTTATAAAGTAACATTCCTAAAGGGGTGAAAACAAACTAAGTACAGTACCACATAACAGGATACACAAAAGCCTGGATCTTCAAATTGTTTGGGCCCTAACATCCTAAGTGAATGAAACTCTCGTGACAATGATTAACCAAACTGGTGATCTGAATGACTCCAGAAGGTGAGCTGGTGACCACTAATTAATTTAGAGTCCAAAATTACTCAAGACATCACTGCCATCGCAACCCAACACCAGATGTCTTTTGAAGCATTGGGTAAGATGTACGAATGAAAAGTAGCGCAGAGTCATAAAGCTCCTAAAACCTTCCAAAACTACTACGGACAAACCAGTTTCAAGCATTTCTATGAACCGGGGCATCCTGGACTGGCTGTCCTCTGTTAATTCTCAAATATACAAAGAACGATCAAGAATGACTGCATCAACAGCATGTGCAGTAATTTCAAATGAGGGAGAAAAAAAAACACTTGAGACACCCAACCCCTCAGATCAGCCTTGAATAGACATATGCATATACGAATTTAGAATGTTTAGAATTGAAAATTATCACAAACATGTCACGTCCCAAAGAAAATGCATCGGTTCCGGCAAAAAATGGGAATTGCCACTACCTCAATGTGTTTTTCTGGTCATCAGAATCTTAGCTAGGTATAATTTCATGAAAAGGTCAACCCACAAATTCACAAACTGTACAATTATAGGTATATTGCATTGTATCTATGCATCTACTTCAACTGCTTGGAAACAATTAATTTGTTAATACACTACATTGATACAATAAAACATATAAACAAGAATTGCACATGCTCTTTTAAATTATGGAGTAAATGGTTTCGAGAAATCATTTACTTCATAGTTTACGTCACATCCAGAAATGTGAATGAACTGCCTCCAATATGCAAAGCAACACCTAAGTTTCCAACTGGTTCGTCCACATTCTTCCCAGAAGATTACATGATAAATTCAGTGCAGTGTCTCAAGGGCTTGTGCTGTGAAAGTCTAAGCTGAGAGTCCAAAGCTCCCATCCACACCGCTGATCAGGCAAGCTCCGTGCCAGCTGTGTTTACCAAAGGTGTTTAAATTAGCTGTATATCCACAGCTCCTATACTGCATTCAACTCTCCTTGATTTTGAAATCTGTATAATGCCTATATACAATGCAATCAGATCACAGTTGTGCAAGTCCAAACTGTATTACAGATATACGTATATCCACATACATATTTATACATGCACAGTATATACATATTTATACACACATGTACATATAAAATAATAACACAGTTTTGCGCGCACACACAACATTATACATGCACATACATAGACTTTGTTTCAGTTTGATGTTTAAACAGGTTACATGCATCCACAACACAAAGAAACCCAGTTGCTAAAACAACCAGTTTAACCAATACTACGACACTCTATATACGGCCCAGGCTTTATTGTTATGGTCTTGGACTAAATAACAGCTTTCACTATTGCTTTCTTCAAGCCTGCCGAACAAAAAAGACAACAATAAAAAGCCCTGCACATCTTTATCCATGTATCTGGCGAAGTGAATTACAAAACAAGGCAGAGGGAGTCACGTGCTGTGTTCAGGTAAACTGAGCCAAGCCTCAACTTTATCACCCTCTCGCAGCCACGCTGCAGCTCCCAGCCTCCAAACACAATCAATCGCTCAACATAACTTCGTTTTATTCCTTTTTACAACATCATGCCACCTTCTTGATCTACCTGCACGCGTGCTTTTTTAAAACATTTCCACCAGTAGCGTACCTTCGCCGTTACCAAGATGCAATATAATGGACAAAAATATTGGGACACGTCTTAATTCAGGCGGACTCTTATTTCCAGGTGACAATCGCAATGCTTCAGAATACGATGCCATTCTGGACAACGCCATGCTTCCAACTTTGTGGACACAGTACTTGAAGTAGGTCCTTTCTGTTCCAGCATGACTGTGCCCCAGTGCACAAAGCAAGCTCCGTAAAGACAGGGCTGGATGATCTCGGTGTGGAAGAACTTGACTGGTTCCACACAAAGCCCTGACCTCAACCCCATCGAACACCTTTGTGATGAACTGGATCGGAGATTGTGAGCCAGGCCTTCTCGTCCAACATCAATGCATGTTTTCATAAATGCTCTATAGAATGAATGGTCACACATTTCCACAGAATCTACAAAATCTCGTGGAAAGCCTTCCAAGAAGAGTGGAAGCTGTTATCGCTACAGAGTAAAGTATTTTTGTTTGAAAACACAGACCCTGTTAGTGTGTTGATAAAGCGTCCCAATACTTTTGTCCCTGTTACGTGTTTGTGCTAGTCAACAACAGCTCTCACCTGCCTGCGCGCTTTTAGAGGAATAAACAGCATGGAAGTCGACACGAGAAGTGTTTTTATCTCGGATTATCTGTGGCGTCCATGTGGAATGGGAGCTGGAGCACGTACCTGAAGGCTGGATCGTCCTTGTTGTATTTAGGTGGAGGAGAAAAGGCGCTTCTTTTGTTGAAGAGTTTGTGAAACAGCGTGGGAGGCATATTGGACCCGAATATCTCGACATTAAAATGTGTAAAGGTGTGAATAACCGTGCCCCCGGTCCTGCGTCCCTCCTCAGGTCCTAAGACACGCCGCGCTCCTCGGACCCGACTCCATTCCCTGGCCCGGTCATATGACAGCGTGAGTCACACGAGCTGCTCCACACCGCCCCCCCCATTGGCTGCTATTCTTGTCCAGACACCACGTGCTCCCCCTGGAACGTCGTGTTGATGTTTTGGGGACTCGGACGTTGATTTTACGAGTTAATAATGCATATAAAACTACAAACATAATAGTTTTGTTTTATATGCAACACGTTTTTGTTAGTAGTTGTTAAAAAAAAAACACGTTTATGTTATTAGTTTTTAATGAACTGACCTCAATTCAATGTTTGTCTCATAGTATGAAACTGGTCATTAAAACATTGAAAACATAATAGTTTTGTTTTATATGCAACACGTATATGTTAGTAGTTGCTGATGAACTGACCTCAATTTAATGCTCGTTTCGGTCACAGTATGAAACTGGTCATTAAAACACTGCAAACATAAGTGTTTTTTTTTTTACTATCGTTTTTTAAACACCAGTATTTAAATGTGAAGGAAACATATATGAGCAATTATTAAAAAAAAAAAAAAAAAAAACATTACCAGTCTTACAATTGTAATTTTAAAGCAGACTTCTGACTTTGACATTTCTTAGAGACCGACATCTCAATGTGAATAAAAACAGAAAAGTAACAATGTTAGTTGTTAATGAACTATCAGACTGACCTCAATGCACAGTTTCTTTCACATCAAGACACTGGTTATTAAATATGCTCTTTAATCACTGTCAGGTTTATCATTCCATGACAAACATAGCCGTATTTCTGCCAACCCCCAAAATATGGCTTCTTCAATCAGCTTCTTATCAGGGACTGATGCAAGGTTTATCCAGAAAAAATTTAAATACCCCTTATGGTCACACATACTTTAAAGTGTTCAGGATAAATGTTGCTCCTAAAAACACATGGAGCGTGGTGGGTTAAAGAAGCTACTCTGGGAAGCCATGTTTTGGGGTTTAAACTTCAAAGCTGCAAAGAATTAAAGCCTAAGCCTGACTAAAACTGCACATCCCAGCAGTCAACCCAGTATCGAAAGTATGGAAGCAGCATTTGTGGTTAAACCATTGCAATGCCTGTGTGCTCAGCAAAGGCAAATGCTTTTAACTGCGTGGCCTAGGGCACATTTAGAAATCCTCCAAATACATGCTTGAGCTTCTTGTCCCGTTTGTTTAAATAATGGATACTTTTTAGCAGGTAGATGAAAACACTGAGAACTTTGATAATGCTACAAATATACACCCAAGGGCCTCAAATTTATATGTTTAATCTTTATTCACACATCAGCCTCATTTACTTCTGACCCCTTGTCCCA
Source organism: Nannopetersius ansorgii (assembly GCA_037974605.1). Taxonomy (NCBI): domain Eukaryota; kingdom Metazoa; phylum Chordata; class Actinopteri; order Characiformes; family Alestidae; genus Nannopetersius; species Nannopetersius ansorgii. The sequence continues at coordinate 2,219,053 of JBBPDE010000021.1, read as the reverse complement.
CATATTTTCCAGTCTTGGCTATTCGCTCCTTCACAAGGCAAATGGGTTAAATACAGAAAAAGAATTTAGACGTAGCTTTATTATATATATATATATATCACACACATACTTGGGAACCATTGACGCAATTATGTTTTGAATTTCTATATGAAAATATTTGCTGAATTTTCATATTCTGCATTTTTGCACACATACATCCAATTATAGAAAACAGTATGTGCCATAATACTGTATTTAAACTAGTAGCTGATAACGATGCTGTCTTGTCCTGTTTTGTTGCTCTTGTATTTTTCTTGCACGTTCATCCTGTCTATATTTGTGGTCTTCTGGTGTTTGCTTATATGTTGCAGCATAGTCCTGGAGGAACTTTGTTCATTTCAATGTGTACACACTGTTGAAATAACCATACTTGACTCTGCAATTTCAATTTTATTTTTTACATATGAAATAACTCATTTATCGAACATTCTAAATACTTTCGTCTAATGCACACTTTCCACTGCTGAAGACTGAGCCGCTTACATTGTCAGAAACCTCCATAAAATGTTTATGATATCCAGTCTCGTTTCACTTTATACTTCCTCTTGGGACTCTGAAGACATAATAGTGGAATTTTTAGTACAGATTAGATTGCCCTCTGCTGGTTGTTTGTGGGGTCCACACACTATTGAATGTCTACCTCTAATGTGTCCTCCTCAGACAAGTCAGGTTCCTGAATCTAGAAAAATCAGTCAGAAATATATAGATTACTGCAGCAAATATCAACCCCCAACAGGCCACACTATTTGGCACTGATCAATATATATCACTAAATCACTGACCAATCACACAAAACAGCAAACATATTTCCACAAATATACAGTTAAAAGCCTATTTACAAATTTTGCAGGGAACAGCAGGTCTAAAACCCCTTTGCTTCTCACTTTTAAAAATATCTTCTTTCTCCTGTTCATTAGCAAAGTCAAAAACCTCCCCCGTCGCCAAAGGTTCTATTATCTCCTTCCTTGTCCTTCCCTGGGTATTCAATGCCTTTCGAAGTCGCAATGGAGTGATAGGGTGTACAGTTATCTCATCACTGAATGTCACCATTTTACGTTCTGTAGGAATCTAAATGAAGAGAATGAATATTTCAAACGTCTCTGAAATTAAACTGTCCACTTAGGAGGCAACATTGATTTACAGTCTAGACTCTCTCAGTGACGATCAGTGTTGCCTCCTAAGTGGACAGTTTGATTTCACAGACGTGTGATTGACTTGATGTTACATTGTGTTGTTTAAGTGTTCCCTTTATTTTTTTGAGCAGTATATATAGGTTGTATATATTGGTTGGCTTGGGATGGGGTGGGGGGCTTCAGACCCCCTAAAATTGACCTGATGACGCCCATGCTGTGAAATTACCACATCAAAAGTGACATGCTAACATGGATGCAGCTATGAAGCTGCTGGGTTTGCTTGAGGGAAAATTAATTTTTAAGAAGCTTCCCAATGGAAACGACAAGACTAAGGCTGTCTGCACCGTGTGCAATGCGGGATTAGTTTACTGTAGGAGCTGAGAAACCCGTTCTCAAAGACCTACTTTTTGTCATTATTTGGGTAGCACACATTCTGAATGCCTTCAGCAGAATTCAAATGAGCCATTTTAATCTAGATTAATCTAGATGAATTCCAAGATTACAGTGAGATCAATCTAGATTAAAAAAATTAATCTACGCCCACCAGTAGTTTTAATGCAGAATTACCATGTGCTAAATATACAGTTAAAGGCATATTTACCAATTTTGCAGGGAACAGCAGGTCTAAATCCCCTTGCTTCTCACTTTTAAAAAAATCTTCTTTCTCCTGTTCATTAGCAAAGTCAAAAACCTTCCCCGTCGCCAAAGGTATTGCGGGTTCTATTATCTCCTCTCTTGTCCTTCCCTGGGTATTCAATTCCTCTTGAAGCCACAATGGAGTGATAGGGTGTACAGTTATCTCATCACTGAATGTCACCATTTTATGTTCTGTAGGAATCTAAATGAAGAGAATGAATATTTCAGATTATCACTTTAGACACAATAAAACTGGAAACAGCTATTTGATAATAGTTGGTCTTTCTGAACAGTGTACAATAACATTCCCCAGTGAGAAGTAATAGGGAGTCTGAAACACTAAAAAAACTTACTTATCCAAGACTGACAAGTGTATGCAAAAGATTGAGGAATCCTTTAAAGGGGGTTTTACTAAACATGAAGTTGCTAACACCACCTCGGCATGGGACAAACTTAAGTGACATTTCTAAAAAGTTAGATGACATCAGTTTTAATGCAAAATTACCATTTGCTAAATTAAATATGCTTTTAAAAAGTGGCATGTGCAATATTTTGGTCTCCCTTTCAGTTAACCGTATTTTTTTCCCCACACGGTGCAAGAAATTGTTAGTTACCATTAGGCCTGGCTGATATGGCCTAAAATACTGCAATATTTTTACACGATATATAGCTCAATACCTTGAAATTTCCCCCAAAACACTGTAGAAATGCTAAATTCTGACCTTTATTGCATAAAATAATTTAAGCAAATATATATACAGTTTAATATAGTAAATGAATAATCAACATTAGACTTTCAATGTCTTTGCAATGTTGTGTTGTGTATGCATGTGACAAATTAGGAAGCTGTCTTAGTTATCCGTTTACTGTTAAAAAAAAAAAATGTTATTATTAAAATAGTTATTATTAAGGGGAGGCAAACCTAAACAAGACAAGGTGGAGCTGGTGGCTAAAACATTTGCCTCGTCCATTCATTCAGGCTCACAGCTTTGAATATATTACCCCCATTATCCGTCGTGATGCACAGATATAAACAAATTCCTGACAAGTTCCATGACATGAGAGCATCTTATATCTCCTGTATGATCACCCGGGAAAAGTGTGTTTGGAGGCACAAACTGTTCAACTGCCACTCATGTATGTAATGTACTGTTAAACTGAGATAAGGTTCACATGTTCTGCTGATCAGCAGTTGTGAAGAAGTGGCTCACATTTGTTAGCTGGTTGGCCACTGTGTCTTTCACCAAAATATCCAACTCTTGTAGCACTTTCTCAGCAAAACATTTGTGACTACCCAGTAGATGCCATGGGTCAAGTGTCTGAGATTTTTTAATCCAGACTTTTCCACTATACTACATGGGACCATATCTGTGATGATGTTTTGTTACTGCAGCTGTTAGCTCTTTAAAAACTCCAATGCAAAGTACATCTAACTGTTTAAAGTTAGTAATTTATACTTCGTACATTGCACATGGAACATGTCGAGATACATCAAGCATATTCAATATATTGCCCACCCCTAATTCTACTGCATAAATTAATCTTAACAATAATTTACAGTGATGAAGAGCCAAGAAGCTGTCTCTGAATGTAAACAAAACAAAAGAGAGGACTGTTGATAAATATTAACAAATTCAACAACATAACCATATAAAAAATAACTATAATCAGGAATTGACATAAGTGGTACGCAAGCAAGAACTGGTGTATGTGGTACGACAAATACGCACTGCGCAAATGCAAACCTAATCTGAGTAACTTCATACTCATTCTCTAAGTACCAGAACTCAGGAAAGGAAAACTTTGTTTAAAAATACGTTTAAAAATATGGTTCCTGCCGGTCTGCGGGGCCTCGCTTCTGAACCAATCAAAATTCAGTCAGAGCAGGACTCATGTCAGCGCTTCTGTAACTGCCCCCTCAACTTCACGGCCCGCCCCGATACGAGACCCGTACGCCAGTTCAGAGAGGATTAATCTAAATTAAAATGGCTCATTTTAATTCTGCCGAAGATCAAAAGCACCCTCCCAAAATGATCCTAAGCCACCCTAAATACAGTGGGGCAAGAAAGTAATTAGTCAGCCACCAATTGTGCAAGTTCTCCCACTTAATAAGATGAGAGAGGCCTGTAATTTTCACCATAGGT
>JBBPDE010000021.1:2155450-2166748 GCA_037974605.1 Nannopetersius ansorgii | reverse complement strand
CTCTATACACGCTAATTCCTTCCTACAGCCCTGGGGGCTAAGCCCCCCTTGTCTTTCCATCCTAGTGACGTCCCTGAGATGCGACCACTTACTCAAATGGATGAAATAGGGGGCAATTGCACTGCCCACACGAGACACCATAGCACAAGACCCAACTGCCGTGTTCCTTAGCACTGTTGGGTACAGTTCCCCAGTGTAGACAAACATCAGGGAAGTTCCTATAGCTATTCCAAATTTTCCCGCCATTTCAAGAGCAACGGACAAAGAGGGGAGACCTGTAGAAAAACTCACATTCAGTTTATGTCAGTCTGACATAATAATAATAATAATAATAATAATAATAATAATAATAATAATATAATATTTTTTATTTATATTGCACTTTACATTTTACAAACAAATCTCAAAGTGCATACAGACAGGAAATTACACACTAGAAGACAGAATTAAAAATCTAGAGGAGTAAAAACATTAAATATTAAAATACAGCAAGCAACCAAATAATCATTTAAAACATTAGTTAAAAAGAAATGTTTTTAGGCTTTTCTTAAAGCAAGATACAGTCTGTGGAGCCCTCCAGAGTTGTGGGTAGGACGTTCAATAGTCGTGGGGCAGCGGAGGATTTAAAGATAGACTTTAAATGTGCTTACTTGTAACTACTGTTTTGAGTATCCACATCTTCTAAATATATTAATGTAGGCAATGATTAATTTTAATCTTGTATCTTGTACATGTGTGCAAGGACATATTGTTAGGATATTATTAGTAATCAAGTAATCAAGCTGTTATTGTGATGATTAATTGAGTACTCAGACATACGGTTTATGACAGCAAACATTTCCTTACACTTGCATTAAATCTGGCAAATTCTAACTTTTGGATGTCTTAAAAAGGATTTTACAGAACCAAATTTGGAAATTTAATTTTTATACAATGAAAAATTTCACTGTAAATATAAATGATTTTCAGGTGATCATTAATACAAAATATAGCATAATAATGTGTTTTTCATAAAAAAACAGTGAGATCTCTGATTCATGATCCATTTGTGTGAATGTTGTCATAAACACAATGAAAAGAAATTTGCTTTGTTTGCTTTTTATAAACGTACTTTTTGGGTCAAGACATTTTAATGCATTTTAATGTTGCCTTTAATGTTTGCATTTTAATGTTGCCTGCGTGTAGCAACCTCAAACAGAATGAAGAACTGACAACAATTGTGTTCGAGACAATGTCTAAACTCACAAGAGCATCTATGTTAGAACATATTGCATAGGTCAATTAAGTTCCATAAATAAATCTTTTCTTACTTGCTGGTACTAACTGGATGAAGTATAGCACTCCTCCTCCTAGGAGCATGCTGAGTGAGCAGGAAAGCCTCCTTGGTAAGTAGCGCAGAAACAGCCAACTGGTTATATAGGCGGGTACCTCAATGGCAGCTGAGATGAAACAATTTACAAATGGATCTCCGTGGAGGCGAGATGTGTTTAAAGACAACCCAAAATATCCCATGCTGAGGGTTAACCTTAACACGGGAAGCACAGAAGTGAACAGCAATGAAGTGTTAAGTAATGAATGATACTATCAGTTCATAAGACATTTCAAGCCACTTGAGGTTCTCACCATACTAGAAACAATATCAAAGTAGTCTGCCGAATGTTACTAGTCCTCATAAGGTCCAAAATGTTATACTTTTCTTCTGGTTTAGCATTTTTCTCTTCTTCCTATAAAGCACAAAAGTGTTGGAGTATATCCTTGAACATACCCAAATAAATACCTGAATATTACTGACAGTATTTTTTTCTATTATTATGTACCCTATGACCTTGACAATTTTCACAGTCACTGTGATAAGAGATGCAAAGTGCTTTTATATTTAAAGTATTTACCCCAATCCCCTTGAAGATGATATCAGGGGCTGTGACTTTGTTCTTCTTAGCAGCGTTTCTCACTATGGCCTCTGCCTCTTCCACTCTCCCCTGAGAGATCAGCCATCGTGGAGACTCTGGAATGAACCTATAATGTGCATTAATGTCCAGGATGTTTTAGTCCATTACAAATAGTGTGAAATAAGCAATTAAAAAGCAAAGAATAAACATTTCTGAGAAACACCGGATGTGTCAGATTTTTCACTGCAAATATATTTTCACTACATATATATATATATATATATATATATATATATATATGTATATATATGTGATAAGACCATTGATCATTGATAGTAGAATTCATCAGGAAATACTAAATTGAATTAGAAGAGAATATAAAATGGAAATGGTCTCACAGTATGTGTTTACATTTTTTTTTTATCACTGCAACACAGTAATAAACAGTCTTGATGTCCAGACCTAGGTGTCACCAGTCATGCTCACAGAAGGGTGCTGCACTCCATTCAAGAAGGAATGCATTTGATTCCACTTGTCTTATTCGGTCTCAGTATTTCAAGAACTGATTAGTTATAAGTTATAAGCTCCTTCTTGCCTGGAAATTAAAACTGCCGCCACACTGTGATTTGGCTGGTGACCCCTGTTGGAATATGTTAATGAAATGCAAGATATTTCATGTCATTACACATAATTTTTGTTTCTGTCTGTGTATCTGTCTATATATAATATATTTACACAGAATATATTTATTATTTTATTTTTTGTCTACTTGTTATTATATTTTCTTTTTTCCTATCTCTCTTTAAATCATCTTAAGTTATCTATTTTGGAAATTTGCACAGTCTTAGGTGTGATTTGGGGTACATTTCACTGCACCTTGTAATTTTTTAACTTTGTATGTGATGAATAAAGAATCCTGAATTGAATCATGAATTGAACTTACCACCAGAGGGGGATGTAGATAAGACCTGGCACAGACAGAGCGACTAGAAGCATCCTCCAGTCTCGTATTAAGAATGCTATTAGTGGCAGCAACATGTAGCCAATGGCGAAGAACAAACAGACGCCTAGCGATGAGTAAAAAACCCTCACAGACCCGGAAAGGATTTCTGACCCTGTAAATGGTCAAAAACACCAAAATATGACCAAGCTAATGTATTAGCTAACTCTGGTATAAAGCATGCAACATGATTGTCATGCCACAACTTTTAGTGCAAGGTTCTTGTTTTTAGGTCCTTACCTAACACAAATGCTGCCACATAGTTAGAAATCTGCCCCAATCCAACAATGAAGAAGAGAACAGAGAATATTTCCCAAGATGGTGCGAAGACTTGAATGAAGGTGAAGAACGTTTGGACCATCATGGTAGCAAAAAGGACAGGCTTTCTTCCAAACCTTGATTTGGCAGAGTGTTTCAAACACAGTAGATCAGAATATGAAAAAAAAATACTGTACCTAAAATGAAAGATGGTCATGTTTTGTTCAGTTCTACCGGTCAGAGATCTGTCCAGAGAAGAACGATCCGCACAGCACACCAATGAAGTAGACAGAGGAGGTGAAGGGTTGCTTCCACTCATCATCACAAACAAGGTCAAACTACGAATAAATCCAAGAACATAATTTTAATATAGAATAAGCTGTAAATGCAAGCTTATGAACTGTCTTCATGTTTACAGCATGATTTCCAAATATTTCAGGCAAGATTTTAATCCTGTTACATAAAGAAATGATTCACCAATAAAATCTAGTTTAACCCTGTAGCCTGCAGGACCTTGAAGTAGATTTTTGTAATTAGGAGGGAATTAGTAAGTAAAAAGGAGGAAAATATATATACTGATATATACTGAGCCACGAGTGGGCCATGGGACAGGCAATGATTTTAGTCTCTTTGGGGTCCTAACGTCAGTTTACTTATGCTGTGTGGCTAAGCAAATATTTTTTGGATCTCTGTACCAAAAATATGGAAGTAATGGGAATAGAATCAACACGTTTTCAACAAGACACTGTCACTATTACATTTTAGTTTTTTGTACATCTTTTAATATAGATAGTTAACTTGTGTCTGTAATGGCCCTATGTCCTGGTATGTATTTATTTACTTGTCATTCATTGTTTTCCCCAGTTCTATATTTTTGTTCTGTTAAATAAAAATGTGTAACATAACAGTAAAAATAAAGAAATGTTTGCATTTGTAACATTCTCTCAGAAATGACAGCTTATTTTGATGTATTACACCATGCTTTTTCACTGTAACTGATCCTTATAACAAAACAACATAATACATTTAATTGCTTTTGTTGATTTTCATTTGTTAAAAAAAACTGTGAGAGTTTGAAGTTGGTGTTTGCTTAGTGAGGAATTCAAAAAAGTTTAACAAAGCCTTGTAGAACAAGTCAGACAGTGGTTAACCCCCTAAAACTTCTGCTACGTGCCACATGTGACATGCATGCTGGAAAGTTTGACTCCTGATCCTTGATAAAAGTCACAAACCTTAAAGTGGAACTGTCCATGGGTCGTGTACATGCACAGAAGAAATCCTATTGAGAAATGCCTAATGTATCAAGTGTCACGACACGGTCCTGTGGGTAGTAAGCTGGAAGGAGGACACCGGAGCGGACGGCCATACAAGTAAAGGTAAGGTGTATTTACAAATGGACAAAAAAGAACAGAGGCATGGGGCTATGTACACAAACAGAACTGGGAGTCTAAGGGACTAAGTGAGGGTATGCTGTCGTTAGAAACAACGGGAGAAGGCAACAATAGATACTGGGGAGACAGGACTAAGGACCAATGGGAACACAGATGATAATAATAGAATAGAGACAGGTTAGAGGAGTGATCAGCAGTGAAGTATATACAGGTGGTTAGACTAGTCCAATACAAGGATAGGCAGTCCTTGGGTACAATGCAACCCCCAGTGGTCGCAGGTGGGAACTGGTAGGCTTGGCTGGCTGAAATGGCTGAGCAGCCGTCTGGGCCGAGTGGAGTGGCTGTGAAGAAACGAGCTGCGGGCGCTGGTCGAGAAGATCTTGACGTGGCCACTGGTTGGAAGATACTCACCACTGCCGCCTCTGGTTGGGAGGAGCGCGGTGCGGCCACCGGTTGGAGGGAGCACGATGCGGCCGCTGGTTGGGAAGAGCTCGCTGCAGACGTCAGCTGGAAGAAGCGTGCTGCAGGCTTCGGCTGAAAGGAGCGCGGTGTGGGCACTGGCTGGAGGGATCACGACGCGATCACCGGTTGGTAGATGCTGCTCGCTGCCGCCACCTCCAGTTGGGAGGAGTGCGGTGCTGCCACCGGCCGGAGGGAGCATGATGCGGCCACTGGTTGGGAGGAGCTTGCTGCAGGTGTCGGCTGGAAGGTGCGTGTTCCGGGTGTCGGTAAGTCAGGGGGCGAGCGACGAGCTGGGACATCAGGAGGTGAAGCCGTGGAAAGGCTGGGTGTAGAAGCTGTTTTAACTGGCTGGAGCGGTGGAGATGGTGACTTGACTAGCTGGGATAGTGGAGAAATTGAACTGACTGACTGGAGAAGTGGGAAAATTAGACTGACTGGCTGAAATGGTGGTGAGCATCGCGGGTTGAAGTGAGCACAGAGAAACGGATGGAGGAGAGTGTAGTAAAGTTTTGGGCTTAAGGGAGTGCAGTAGTAGTGAGGACTGGTCGGAATATTCAGCTACGGACAATGGATTCAGGAAGGAGAAAATAAGTGATCTGACAGGAGATGAACCGGGAGGTGGAAAATACAACTGCACGGAACTGGGTTGGACATAACTAAGGGAAACAGAACTGAATTGAGGTGAGTTGACCTTACAGTACGTTAAATAAATACAGCTGGGCTGAACCAAACTAAGCCTAACAGGATTGAATGAAGGACAGTGGTTCTGAGGAAGAGTGAACTGAGTGTATCCGGGTTGATCAGGACTAGGATAATCAGAGTGGGTCTGGGGAGATCTGATCGTGGGGACAACGAGATGAGTGGAGCTGAGCGGATTGATATTAGTACATGCAGATTGTGAATGAGGAAAACTAACTGGAGAGGAAGCAGACTGAATGGAGCTGGGTTGAACAGAGCTAATGGAAATTGGATTGGACTGGGGATAGTGAACCAAGGGTGAAACGGATTGTAAGGAATTGGAGGGAGTAGGTTTAGTTTGGTCTGAGCCATTGTTATCGAGCACGATTGGAGGTGAGAGCTGGTTTGAAGTACCTGGCCAAGAAGTGGGATTATCCTTATCAGCCTTCCCGCATCTCTTCTTCTTACTCCGGTTCCGACGTTTTTTCTTGGAAACCGGGAACTCCAGAGATAGGTCCTTCAAAGCCACTTTGATAGGGGGATCTCCCAGTCGTCCACTCCAGTCATACCTGAATCCCTCCTCGTCGTCATTCAGGTACACAGGAATTCCAGGAGGTCCGTGGAATGGCTTATAAGATCCAGGGGAAAGACTGGCGATGTACCTCTGCAAGTCAAAATTTCCCCTTTGAACCCCTGTCTCTTCACCCCACTCATCCTCACCATAGTCCTTGTCCATGCTGCCGTAGTCCAGCAGCAGCGAGTTTCGTGAGGGGAGTCTTGGACAACAGCATTCTGTCATGACCCGGTCCTGTGGGTAGTAAGCTGGAAGGAGGACACTAGAGTGGACTGCCATACTAGTAAAGGTAAGGTGTATTTACAAATGGACAAAACAGAACAGAGCCATGGGACTATGTACACAAACAGAACTGAGAGTCTAAGGGACTAACTGAGGGTATGCTGACATGAGAAACAACAGGAGAACGCAACTATAAATACTGGGGAGACAGGAATAAGGACCAATGGGAAAACACAGATAATAATAATAGAATAGAGACAGGTGAGAGGAGTGATCAGCAGTGATGTATATACAGGTGGTTAGACTAGTCCAATACAAGGATAGGCAGTCCTTGGGTACAATGCGACCCCCAGTGGTCGCAGGTGGGAACTGTCCCAGTGTTACACAAGATCACAGGCATGACTGTGACATCAAGAATTGTACATAACAGTTAAAATGTTCCTTGACACTGACATGAAAACATAAGAAAAAAATATAATTAAAAGAATGTAAAACTTTTGTAAGAGTGCAGTGTTCCTTGTATATCAGAATCTGCATAAAAACTATTTTCATCTTCATAATACAAGTGCTGGATATGGGCTCATGTTGAGCTGCCATGGAACCAAATAGTATTTGTGTTTGTTAAACTGAGCTAGCATTAATATATTTGCTATCCAAAAAAAATTGATAATCACTAATCTAAGGGATGTTGTTGCTGGGTTTACACATATGATGAGCACCACGCAATCAACCTTACTGTAGTTGAACAGCTATGAGTATCTTGGCTAACAAATAAAATATATCAGTGCCCATTTTCTGGGGTAGAAGTGCTTATCCAGGATCCATGTTTATGCTACAAAAAAATACATAAGAATCCTAGAGTAGCTTCCTAAATTAAAGATCAACAACATGCAGCAGTTTGGTTTGAATGACTTTTGAGTGTATTGAAAAAGTGTGTGTTACAGAAAGGATTAGGGTCATTTTTCATAGTTAGTCCTTAGTGACTAGCTATGCCTTTTGTTCCTGCTTATTTATTTCTTACTACTTACCCCCCCCCCCACCCCCCCTTACTTTTGCCTTAACTTCCAATTTTTTTTTGTTTAGGTGTACTAAACCTGCAGCAACTTGGTTGAATAGCTGATGTTGGTTTAAGTTTTGCTTTACAGGTTTAAGAAACAGATGTGGACTCCTTGAGCACTGATGTACATCACTCTGGATAAGAGCATCATCAAAATCCCTAAAATGTCAATGAAAATGCAATGGCATGACGTATTGTGTCAAAAACAACTCAACCATGTTATTTTGAATTTGCAAAGTCTTACCCGCTGCAGTTGTATTTGGGTAGTTCACCTGTGAAAATGCAGGCACCAAATATGTTGTGAGTGTTTGATATCTTTTAAATTAATGTGTTTTGTCCTCTCACCTCAGTAACAATGGTGGACTGGTATATGTCTTTGCTATAGGTCCATCCGTCCACACATTTCTCCATGTCGATTTGAGTGAGGTTTACGACTTGTGGATCATGGCCTTGAGCTGAAAGGTTTTGTATTATATCCAGCTTGTATCTCCAGCACTTGCTCAGCTCTAGCCTTCCATTTACTTGCTTTCTAGGTATGCTTGCCTCAATCCAATCCTTGCTCAGATTCATACTCGGGACCAAGCAGTGGTGAGTTGGAATATCAGCCAAGAATATCACAGAGAAAGCACTGAATCCATTCGGAACTGTGCTGGCACACAGCAAAAAGAAGACAACCTGCTGAAACAGTCCCCATTGCCCCAGGAATGCTGTTGTTTTCTCATAGTCTTCCATGGTTATTCACATCTGTTTTGACTGTCTTTCTCACCTGATCCAGAATAAATACACTCACACTGCAACACAAATGATTTACAAACTCTGGCCTAGGGTCATTGGTTTGGCCATAAACTGATAGTATGCTAATTGTTGGCAAACTGTCTCTGAGCTCTAACTTGCATATTAGCATTTATGCTCTGCTCCAGTAGGTGCAAAGGGATTTCTCTATCTATATTTACAGCTTAACTTAAGTTCCCTTAATATTATGTGAGGGTGTCTCACAGAATGAATTTATTTCAGCCTTTGTTGATTATCATACTACAGTGATGAGAGAAACTGAATATGGTTGCATAATCAACAAGACTTGTCTGCAAATGATTAATCTGAGACACTGCGTTTAAAGACATGTCATCTTTTTCGCTAGCTCTTGAATATTAACTTCTGTTTCAATGTCTAGCCTATTAAATGCCTGCGGTGTCTCTTTTTAAAGCTCTTTAGTGAACAAAGGTCGGTTTTTGCAGATGACCATGCTTTTTATAGCTTTTTATGTACCACATAGATAGGCCAAGAACTGTGTATCACATCATTCACACAGTAGGGCTATAGACTTCATGAACAATTTAAAAAACAGGTACTTGTTAGAGACAACATAAACCAGCATGGCGTTAATACATTTATACCAGCAATTTAAAACAGAAAGATAAATTAAGTTGCAGGTTTAGGGAGGGGTGGGGGGCACATCAACACCAGATGTCACAATGAGTATTGGTATCACTCAGCAGTATCAGTATCAGTATCGATCCAGTCCTAACTACACCCATCCCTAATTCACAGTGTTCACAAGTTGTATTTTGTGAAGTTTTTGTGAGGGAAAAGTTTAGCTTGATTTGAAGATCTCCACCAGAACCAGAGAAGGCTGATTCACCTTTATTTTCAATAATTTGGTAATTAATGATTAATAATTACCTGTTTAATAAATCACCAATTAGGGTCTTATCCAAAACAAGGATCCCATTATAGGATCCCAGTTTGAAACTCTCATCCCGCGAGCAAAATTCGTACCAGAATCTAATAATTGGCCTTTATAAAGCTTGGTTAGAGTGGCAAACCTGGCTGGGATATTAATGAGCCACTGGTCATCCACAATCTCGGTCTGGGTGGTTGTTACCTGTGTTCAGGGGTAATGGATGTATTTGGTTCAGGGGAAACATACAGAGATTTGGGGCCAAATAAAGCTGTGGGTTACTGTTGTAGTAAGCTACTAGTTCTGGGGTGTGGACTCAGAAATGTGTGTCACCGTGCCAGAAACCCACATTTACAACATCTTTCAGTCGGTAGATATTGGTGGATTTGAGGATGGGCAGGTTCACAAGGAAAGCTTCTTCCCAAAGACTAGGGTCGACATGGAGTGGGATGGCACTCCCCAAGCAGTAAGCTAGGTGCACTTGTATGGGCTGGATGGCCCCACACATAGCTTGTCTTGTACCAAACTAAGATAGGGTGGAATTTTGCTCATGGCCAAACTGTCAATAGATGAGCTGACTTCACAAAGCATGTCACCCATTAGCACGGAGACTACCTGAGTGTGGGCATGGTCCCACTGGAGAACCTTGCAATGTTTTGTCTATGGCTTGGAGGATCAGGGTTATTACTTGTTATTCGATGAGTGGTAATTCATCCTGTAACTCACTGACGTGGCATCGCACTGTAGCTAATTTTACGGTGTTTACGCTGTTGAACCCAGTTAGGTGCTGCCGCTCCCTGTAATGCACTTTTGGTCCTTTCTTTTTGAAGTCTCTCGAGTCCTTGGGATGCTGCGCGAAGAACTCGTTAGGGAGCTGGAGCAGCATCGTTTCACTTGCTTTACCATCCTTGTCCCCTTATTCATGGGATTCGTAGTTCCTTCGGGAACCTTGGGAAAACAGTGGTGGATACTGTCGAGTGCTGGAGGCATGTCTTGGTTTTGAGAATTGGCAGTCAGCTTTGTCTCCCAGACGGTACCAGTTTGATCCGGTCCAATCCTGTTCTGAAGTGGGCCTTCTTTGCTCAGGTGGCTGTTGTTGGTCACGCTGATCTTGTAAGGTCTTGGCTTGGGCTTGCCTTCCTGGGGGTATTGGTTGTGTTGGGGTCCAGTCTTCCAACCTTTATAGCTCAGGAGGTTTATGCGGCACTACCAATTGAACAAAGTTTAAACTATGATGTTGTGAAGGCAGCTGTATTACATTTGTATGAATTGGTCCCCGAGGCCTACAGACAAAGATTTCGGGGTCTTTCGAAAACGGCCATCCAAACATATGTGGAATTTGCTCAAGAGAAAGCAATCTTATTTGATAAGTGGTGTGCAGCTACTCGTGTGACAACTTTTGATCAGTTAAAAGAGTTGGTGTTGCTGGAAGATTAAAAAAATTGTTTGGCTGACAAGGTTGTAGTACATCTAAATGAGCAGAAGGTACTGACTCTGTCTGATGCTGCTATCCTTGTGGATGCGTTTGTTTTAACTCATAAAACACTATTTCCTACCTCAGGGAGCAATGAGCGAAGTAAGCCTACAGAACATTCTTTTAGGCCCTGTTTTCGGGTGGCCATGGTGAAAAATGACCAGCACATGGCGAAACCAGGGAGTGTTTTTTTTGCTGCCAGCCAGGACACTTGGTGGCAGAATGTAAGGCCTGGCAAAAGAAGCGTGCCAGCAAAACCTATGGGTTTCATGCCATCTGATGTACACACTTTATTTCACAAGGGTGGGTTTCACTGTTGGGGGGCAGGGATTCCCAGCCAGTTACCATACTTCACGATACAGGGGCAGCACAGTCATTGGTTTTAGATGCCGCTCTGCCATTTTCCGAAGAATCATTTTCAGGCACTTATGTTTTACTGCGAGGGATTTGCATGGAGTACATTGCACACTGTCGTGGCAGGTGAGAATCATCAAACAGACAAAGTGTTCTTCGCTCAATTTGATAAGCTTTTATTATAAAAAAGAAAACATTTGCAAATGGAGAGAGAGTTATTCATGAACCCAGGGCAGTCCTGAATTCTGAAGTTCCCTCTCT
>JBBPDE010000021.1:2113329-2123608 GCA_037974605.1 Nannopetersius ansorgii | reverse complement strand
CTGAAAATCTAAGTGAGAAGCTTTAGACTGAACTGGATCATGGGATGCTGTTAGAGGTTTAACCTCCATTATTTTCAGCCTGAAGCTCTTTACTTCTAGTCTTTACTTCTAAACTGTGATGGGATACACTCTGCAGCTGTCATAGGTTTTGTTAGGCGAGCCACTGTGCTAAATAAGAACCTGGTATTGTTTTGGTTTCTTGCTATCAGTTTGCTCAGATGCTCGGTCCTAGCAGCTTTTAGGGCCTGTCTGTAGCTACACAGCCTGTCTGTAGCTACACAACATCTTACAGGAAAACATGACAAGGAGCATCTGCAAACTTTGTCCAAGGTACTGAAGCGGTTGAAGGATGCAAGCCTTAGGCTTAGGAGGACCAAGTGTTCTTTTACGAGGGAGGAAGTAATGTTCTTGGGTCACAAGGTGGATGCAACCGGACTGCACTCTGTCAATGAGAAGGTGCAAGTGATCAAATAGGCACCTACACTTTCAAATGTGACCTACGAATACAATATTGTGTACAAAGAAGGGAAATACCAGGGCAGCGCTGACACTCTCAGTCGACTACCCTTACCCAAACAACCAGAAGTAAGGAAGTCTGAGGAGAGAGTTCTCATGTGGGAGAACACAGACATCACACTAGTGACTGCAAGTGAGGAAAGGGACAGATACAAATCCTGTTCTCTCGAGAGATGATTAATAAGGGGTGGTCATCAGGGAAGCAAGGAATGGAAATAACTTCTTATGAGGTGAGAAAACATGAACTCAGTAGCCAAAATGTTGTGTAAAGCTACTCCGTCATTGTCATGCAGGAATGTCCAGAATGAAGGCTTTAGCTCGCAGTTATGTGTGGTAGCCAAAGAGGATGGACAAAGACTTGGTCAAGAACTGCCCCACATGTCAGGAGTATAGAAACAGTCCTGCACCAGCCCCACTGCACCCTCAGGACTGGCCCTTCAAGCCATATTCACATAGATTTGCAGGACCATTTATGTGAAAGATGTTCTTTGTGCTAATAAATGCACATTCAAATGAATGAAAGTGTATCCTGTAAGTTCTGCAACCTCAACTACCGCAACTGAATGCTTACGCACCAGTTTTAGTAACCATGGATTACCCAAATTGTTGGTTTAGGATAATGGCACTTGCTTCATCAGCAAAGAGTTCAAAGAGTTCCTGAGAAAAAACTATTTCCATCATGTAAACCCTACCATTCTTCCAGCAATGGACTCTGAGGGGGCAGTACAGACATTCAAAAGAATGATGAAAAAATGCCTAGAAGGAACACTAATAAGCAAGGTAGCCAGGGTCTTATTCAGTTATAGAGTGACTCCTCACACTACTACACGCCTGTCCCCAGCAGAGTTACTACTTGGCCGTAAGTTATGCTGTACACTGGATTCCATTCACCCAGATTTGGAAGAGAAGGTAAAACATAAACAAGAAAAAACAGAGAATAGACTATTACAAAAAGGCCAAAGGACGTTGGATTAATATAGGAGACTCAGAGTTAGTTCAGAACTTCAGTTTTGGATCAAAGTAGATTCCTGCAATCATTGAGTGGGTGACAGGCCCACTGTCATACAAAGTGATGCTGGGTGACAGAAGAGTAGTGAAAAAACATGTGGATCAGATTCATGCTCACAAACCCAAAACGGAAAGCCCCAGTGAAGGACAGTCGGCAATTCCTAATGAGTCAAGACTGTAAGGCAGAAGGAAGAGAATGGTTGGGGAATTGAGGATGTGGTGTTAAGTTAGAAACCATATCCACCCCTGAGCCTGTTTCAACCCCAGAAACTGATATAAGAACTCAGGCAGTGGCCACTCCTGGGAGGACGGCAAAAAGGGACGAAAAGAGACCTCATTACCTGAAGGATTACCAACTGAACTAAGAAAAAATTTAATAATGTAATGTTTCTCTTCTGGCGGTTTATAGGAACCTGCTTAAGGGTGGAGGGATGTTGTAATGGGAAATGCTCTCCACTAGGTGGTAGTGGTGTTCTTTGCATGGAAAGTTATTGTGAAATCTCGTGAGAGGAGGGGTGTTAAGAAAAAGTTTGCTTTTTTTTTTTTTTTTACTTTCTACCACCCCGCGAATGAGATAGTTCTCCCTATTGTTCAGATAGAGTTAATGGATTAATAAAGATGTATTGCTACAATCTACTGAATGTGGTTAGTACATCCTTTTTTGACTGGTAGTCAAGCGGATCCTCTTAGCCCTAATCATATATTTATTAAGATGAAATCAGGGCCAGGAGTTCGGAAAGGAGGCCTCATTAATCTCAAGGCCAAATGAGATTTTTACAGTTTTCGAAATGCTGCTTCCTGTTGGATTGGGATGTTCTTTTTCATGTTTACAGAGATATTTTTAAAACAGCGCTTGTGTGGACAGGGATGTTAAATAAGGTTGCCAACCAGAACTGTGCCGTTGTTTTTTTTACAGAAACATGTGAAACACGGAAGAGCAGCACTCGTCTTGGTTTCAGACCCCTCCCGACACAAAAAATGCCTCCGAACGTGAAGACTAAGGCCTGCCCGACACCCTGATTGGTCCACCAGGCGGGTTTCTGTGCCGTTGGCCCAACTGCGTAGTCACGTGGTCCTGTTGCCGGACGATGACAGCGACTCTCACCAAGAGCGGAGCGGTGTGCGCAGTGTTCATTGTCTGCGTGCTTCAAGTGAAAAAAAAATGCTGTTTTGCAAATTACCTATACACAACAATGGTCGATCAGCGGTATGAGGATTGCAGTTTCGACTCGACCGTGCGTGTATGGATTTAGTTTAGGCGCATCGCCATGGAGGCGGTTTTTCAGTGATGGAGGCTCTCTTTGCCCTTTAGCAGTGTACCGCGGTGCCATCATGCGTTTGCAGTTCGGCCTTTTGTTTCTCACCCTCACGTTTATTAGGGCAACGAGAGGAGACTCTGGGTTCGCGCCGCTGGACGGCACACCTCCTTCGAAAATAGGTAAGGTAAGCTAATGCTGTCGGCCTGGAGCGGCTAGGGCCCAGTTCCGTAGAGCCGCACTGAAACACACCTTTGGTCGAGCTCTGTGGGGCTCGTGGGAGAGGGGTGGGGAGGCGCATCTAACTCGCCCACCAGACCAGCGCCGTGGCGAACGCACAGATCTCTTGGGAAGCTAGAGGAGGTCTGCTGTGCAATGTGAGGACTGAAGCACCTCTAACTCAAGTCTTGATCATGCTCCTCCATGATCCTGCTGAATCTGCTCTCTAATCTTGAGAACGCGGTTAGCAAGTCGTCTCACTGTAATAAACTCACTCACTTGTCATAACGTTTGTAGTATTGATTGGTCATTTGTGGGGTATATGGTTTGTTTTGTTGAATGTAGGCCGTATCCACTTATTAGTGTTTGCTTTTCTCAAAGCTGTTGTAGGAGCTGGAATTGGTGGAACAGCGACAGCGCACTTCCTGCGGCAGCACTTCGGGTCCGAAGTGCAGATCGATGTGTTTGAGAGGCGTGCAGTGGGTGGGCGGCTAGCCACAGTCACCGTTAACCAGCAGGACTATGAGTCTGGAGGCTCCATCATCCACTCCCTCAACCTGCACATGCAGGACTTTGTCAAACAACTGGGTCTGTAGTTGCCTGTTTTTTTTATGTATACACGAACAATATTACAGTTAGATTAGCACTCTTCAGACATCTTTGAGTTCTTGTTTGGAAAAGCTGGGCTGCAAATGAATGAAAAATAAAACCAGCTCAGATCCCCCAAGCTAGTCAATGCTGGTTAACAGCTAATTATATGGATTTTTAAAATTTTTTGGGTATTTACATCATTAAGGGATAAATATTCAGACTATTTTGCTGCTCCACATCAATACTAGTTTGTGTGCAATGCTTTCCTGATGGGATTGTGAAAGCTGTATGTACCTATGTACAAAAGTGTACCAATGCCTAAAAGTAGCTGAATTCACTTATGTGTCTGAATTCCTTTGGACATGTCTGAATCTGAAAAACCTCACATAGAAAAAAAGCATGAATTTGATAAAGTGTGTTGTTTCAGCGCACCTATGGCAGAGGAGGGGTCAGGGCAACATGCTCATACCAGCTATCGATTCACAGGCTGAGCTGTCTTATTATCAGGAAATATTTCCTGTCCTCGGGAAGCCTAGAGAAAAATAACACTCTTCTTTAATGACACAAATGGCTTCCTTTTGTCCTGCAGGACTCAAATATCGTAAGAGCGTAGCAGGGAAGACTGCAGTGTTTAATGGGAAGGAGTTTATTCTTGAGGAGACTGACTGGTACCTGCTGGACTTGTTCCGCCTATGGTGGCGATATGGCATCAGCTTCATCCGTCTGCAGATGTGGGTGGAGGAGATCATGGAGAAGTTCATGAGGTGAGGAGGATGAAAGTGATACTTTTACCTTTTAATCTTGAGTCCTATTTCAATATGCATTGTTTTTCATTTTGGAAAAATGAAAACATAACATTGTTAGTAATGTAAGTGGTTGTACTGCCAGTGACACAATATTTGTTTATTGTGCACAGAATTTTCTGCCATCGAAAAGTTTCAGCAGAAATTGGAAAAAAAACAAAAAAAAACATTTTTTACGCGACCGAAACTATGATGCAATCAACAACCGCAACCTGCAGCAGGTTGGATTAGAGTCAACATGTCTGCCATGTGGGCACATTTCAATATATCTAAGAAAGACACACGGAAAGCCATTTGTAAAGCGTGCATTGCCGAAAACGTGCAAAGCACACCCACTCCGTCAGTGTTTTTGAAAAGGCAAGAATGTTTTCCAGTGATTACAGTTATGTAGGGGCTGTGCCAGTCTTTGTATTAATATACTATTTTGTTCTAGGCCTACAGAGAATGTTCTATCTTTCAACAGTTTTTAAAGCACTTGTTCTAAATACATTTTTTCATTTTTATTTCAAATGTTATTTGTTATGTGTTTGAATGATATAAATATTTTCATAGATTTATAAAAAATGTATTCTTTTAACCATGAATATTATTTTTTGCAATTACAATTCTTGACTATAGGGAGGTAAGTACATAATGGCAATATTACAAAAAAATTTAATAATAATTTCTTTGAGTGTTTCGGCTTTGGTTTTCAGCCAAGTGTTTCCTCATTTTGGTTTCGTCCAAAATAAAAATCATTTTGGTGCATCTCTAGTCGCAATACATTTTGCAGTGCACTGTCAATTCTTCAGGAACACTGGACAATAAATGTCATTTTAGTAGTATTTTGAAATGTATACCTGTTTTTTGTCCAACTTCTCAGAAATGATCGTATTACAAATTTCTTGACCTACCATAATGTTAAGTTTTGGCCATATTGTTTATCCTTAGTTCTTACATCTGCAAGAGAACACAAATGAGCAAAACAAGCACATCATAAATAAACTCTGATCAAAAATTAAATTTTTAGATTCATGCATGTAATCTCTTATGTCAATAACTGAATTTTCTGAACTAATTCAATTTAGCATCTTTTTTTAATGAATGTATTTTACTAGTAAAAATGCAAAGGAAAATTTTGCTTTTGCAGTGTAAGATAATTAAACTGTTCCAAATGTTGTGCTGTTCAGCTTTTGACCTGTCTGGAGTAGAATTTCACTGTAGATTGCATTACTAGAAATATCCCTTTTTATACCAAGAATGGACCTAACGTGACTATAATTTGTGGTGTGTGTGTGTGTATCTAGAATCTACAAATATCAGGCCCATGGCTATGCCTTTAGTTCAGTGGAGGAGCTGCTGCAGTCTCTGGGGGGCTCAGGATTTCTCAACATGACCCGCCGCTCTCTGTCAGAGTCTTTGTTGGAATTGGGTGTATCCCAGCGGTTTATTGATGAAGTCATAGCACCAATCATGCGGGTGAACTATGGTCAGAACATCAGTATCCCAGCTTTTGTTGGTAAGCACATTTGCTACTTCATTCATTTCAAAGGGGACATATTATGCAAAACTCACTTTATGGGCTATGTTCATGAAGTTCTTTGCACAAAATCACTCTCACATAAAGAGATCTCAGGGCTCCGTCCCTTTCATGCAGATAAGCTGTTGCTGTCCATGGCTCACCCATCCTAGGCTTAAGCTGCACGTTTAAATTCTGGATTTTACACATTAGAACCTATGTCCTTAACACCAGTTAAAGTCTTTCTTTCTTTCTTTACATGCAATCTGTGTCAGTGGTTCTAGCCTGTATGATGACCAGGCTGAAGGGAGGGAGAAAGAAAGTTAGATTCACTAGATGAACAAAAGTATTGGGACACTTAATACATGTGAAAAAGGTAGAAAACAGAGGAGCTATCCAGCCCTATATGTTTAACCCCCAGTCGCACCCAGAGCAAGATGAACTTTATGACTTGCCTTTACCTGTGGCTGTAGTGCTTGGTGTCTTATGTGTGCTCGTAAAACCAGCAGACAAAAATGACTAATCTAGTGGGTGGGGACTTGACAGATGAGGGGAGGTTCTATGCAAATATCCTCAGTGTGAAGTCACAATAAGGGAGCAATCCATTTTGAAAAAAACGGAAACTGTCAAGAATAAAGCTGGTGAGATCTCTTTATGTGAGAGTGATTTTGTGCCAAGAACTTTTGTATAGCCCTTAGAGTAGAGTTTTGCATAATATGTCCCCTTTAAATAATGTCCTTAAACTATTTAATATTGTTATTTGTCTTAAGGCTATTACAGCATACAGATATTGCTGTGAGACAATCATGTAAGTTATGCAGCTAAACTATGAGTTAGCAGTGGAAATCTGGAGCTACTTGTGACTTCTTAGAGTTCACATATCTCGGTGTGCAAATGGGTCTTTTAAATCAAAAGATTATAGAAAATTCATCAGTGTCAGTGGAATGTCCTGTTTTATTGCCATGGTAGTATTTTAGCTATGTAATGTTTCTGTTTTGTTGTAATAGCCCTTAAAGAAAATTATTATGCTGTCATCATTTGGATACAGACTGAGTACTGAAGTTCACTTAAGTTTCTTATGCAAGCAGTAATCACCACCGCTACTCCTGAAGAACATTTAGCCTTGATCTCTATGTTGCTTTTAAAAGTCTTTAATGAGTTGATAGAAGTGTATGGAACCTGCAAGATAGATCTCCGCAAAAAGAGCTGCATTACAGCAGTCTTGTATCATATCTGTTTGACAGGAGCTGTGTCCCTGGCTGGTGCTCAGGCCAATCTGTGGGCAGTGGAAGGAGGGAACAAGTTGGTTTGTTCTGGACTTCTAAAACTCGCAAAGGCTAACCTCATCCAGGCACATGTTACTACCATTTCCCTCCACTTATCAGGTATTGTTTGTAATTATATCTGGATCTGTATGAATTGTGCACATAAACTATATTTTTGGTCATGTAAACAATCATTTGAGCTATATAGAGAAGTCCTGGATAGATTTAGGTGGTCTTTGCATCATATGCGTATTGCGTTACATGTATGTCATGAGATGCATGTCAAGGACTTTCAGGACATTTGTGAAACAGCTGCTACTTAAACAGGGTACACAGGTTTTAAATGAGAGTACATGGGTCAGAATGACATTTACATCAGACTTATGCAAATCATTTTATATTTGCTGTGTATTTTTATCACTAAAAACCCACAATCACTGACATGGATAAAGGGTCACCCCTTCCTAAAATACTTCCAATCTCTAGTGTAACCTATCACTTTCTCCACTGCACACCAAGCTATTTGGCTTCAACCTGGGATCACATGTAATCATTTTGAATAGTTCAGCACAAAAAACTTCTATTTCTGGAGCATTCTGTGCTTGGTAGCAAGGCATTGTCAAAAACAGTACAGTAAAATCTATAATTAAGAAGTGTAAAGTGTTTAGTCCTACTATGACGCTCTGCTAATCAGGCCATTACTCCAAACTGGGTGTAAAAAGCATGTTGATCTATGGAATTACTTGAAGGGTGCAGTCAACAGTCACCACCTAATCTGACTGAGTGTTAACTGTTCTGCTGATGTGTAAAGTTAGTAAAGTAATATCCCTGTAGGTTCAAAGCAGTTATTAAACAAAAAGTTGTTGCCACAAATGCTGACACATGTGGGTGATCCTTTTTCACAGCAGGTGACTTATGTTTGTTTGTTTGTTTGTTTATTTTCTGAGCTGCCATATTTTTCTGTTGTGTAAGTTGCATTGAGTAAATACAGCTGTAAAAATATTTTTGTATCATTCTGCATTTCAGTCTACAAAGCAATACAATTATAATTTTGACAGGAGTTTTAACTGAATGAGTTTGAATAAGTAATATTATTATTATTAATGGATTGAACTATTTCAAGATTGTTCAAGGCATTAGCTTATTATGCTCTCTTTCTCTTTTCCACATGCCATAACATTATCCATTTGTACAAGCTACAGTTTTAGCCAGTATTAGCCAGTTATACTTTAATATGTTGCTTAAATGCTTTTATTTGTCCATTCTAGGTGAATCCCATCAGTATGAGATCAGTTACACTTCTCAGACTGACAAGTTGTCGGATTTTTATGATATAGTAGTAGTAGCTACTCCTCTCCAGCAAAATGTCAACTCTGGAATCTCCTTTCGAGGCTTTGAGCCCCAATTACCAGAAATGACTGGATTCTACCACCAAACTGTGGCCTCCATTGTCCACGGCTACCTAAACTGCAGCTACTTCGGCTTCCCAGACCCAAAGCTTTTCCCGTTTGCAAGTGTGCTGACCACAGACACCCCAGGGCTCTTCTTCAACAGCGCAGCCAGTGCGTGCCCTGTTAACATCACTGCTGGCTTTCGTCGCAAGCTGCCCCAGGAGGCTGGAGTCTATAAGGTCTTCTCCCCTAAACCACTGGAGAAGGACGAGCTGAAGACCCTGTTCAAGTCCTACTACTCAGTGCAAGTCACGGACTGGCAGGCATACCCTCACTACGCAAGCACGTTGGACCTTCCACCAGTGATACTGCATGATAGCCTCTACTACCTCAATGGGATTGAATGGGCTGGAAGTGCCATGGAGATGAGCTCTGTAGCAGCCAAGAATATTGCACTGCTGGCCTACCATCGCTGGAACAGGCAGCTGGAGATGATTGACCAGAAGGACCTCATGCACAAGATTAAAACTGAACTGTGACCAAGCAGCTTATCTTCTGGAATGGTGTGATGAGTAAGGAATGCTGGAAAGCACTAGCCAGCATTGTGTCTGAGATGGGTTGTTGTCTTAAACTGTGCGCATATAGAATAGGTGTTTAGCTTGTTTTCCTACAAAAAATATTGAAGACAAATATCTTGTATGTGGACTGAGACACATTCCAGCATGGTGCATCAAAGGAAGCAACAGTCTGCTCACAGGTTCAGCTGTTTTCATCCAGAGGAGCTGTATGGAGATGTCTAATTTACATGTTTATTGCATTAAAAGTCTTTCAAAATAAAAAATTGATTTGGATACTTTAGGAAAACACAAATTTTTGACCTTGAAGGCTTTTTGCCTTGCAGGACACAGCATTTCCAGTCTGTTACGCCAGTTTTCAGATGGTATGTTTAAGAAAAAAATTAATCAGAGCAGACTTGGTTCATCCTAGGACAGAATCTTTTTTTTTTGTATCAACACCCAATTCCTTTGTCTTTGCTACTGAATAAAGGCTGGTAAT
Organism: Nannopetersius ansorgii; assembly: GCA_037974605.1. Lineage (NCBI taxonomy): Eukaryota > Metazoa > Chordata > Actinopteri > Characiformes > Alestidae > Nannopetersius > Nannopetersius ansorgii. Next base: position 2,114,005 of record JBBPDE010000021.1, on the reverse strand, counting down.
TGGCCATGTTAAAGATTGTGTATGTAGTATAGACACAGGCAAAAATTATTCATGCTCTGCTTTTGTGTGTCTGCTTCTGATTCTTGTATTTTTGTCATGGTGCAGGCTCCCACGCGATACTGAGTTAGGAACTGGATAAGTCATTTGTGTTGTATGGTACCATTATTTATGTAGTTCTGCTAAACTCTAGTATGTTAGCACAAAAATTCTGAGAATGCCTCTCCCTCTCCCTCTCTCTCTCTATACATATATTAGGGATGCACCGAATATTCGGCCACTGAAAATGGCAAAAAAAAGCATTTTCGTTATCGGCCGAAATATTTTTTTAACTTGACCGAAAACAGTGATGACGTAATCAATAACCGCAGACTGCACGCACCAGACTGGATCACATTCAACTTGTCTCTAGTGTGGGCACATTTAATTTCTATATACCTAAAAGGGGTTTTCCACTGACTGGTACCAGCTCGGTTTGGTCCAGTTCAGTTCTACTCCCTTCAGTTTGGTTTGGTTCAGTTTTCCACGACAACTGGTTGCTATAGAAACCAAACATTCTAAAAAACAATCTGTGCAGGGGTCTCTAAGCTGAGGTAAACAACCGGCATCATTACAATTGACAGCATGGGGATGAAATCAGAGGGGTTTTATTTCTTGGTTTGTGACTGTTTGCCACAAA
>JBBPDE010000021.1:2077367-2088622 GCA_037974605.1 Nannopetersius ansorgii | reverse complement strand
TATATATATATATATATATATATATATATATGATAGACAAGTAACATGTATAGAAGTCAGTTTTTTGGTTGGAATCCATATAAAGAAAAGTAAAAACTTTAAAACTATGATGATGATTATAATAAACATACTTTTTCAGATATGTAGTTTTTGTGGAGCATGTGACTGTGCTCCACATACATTTTCAGAGGATCCATCATAACAGAGATAATGCAAACTCAAGTCAATTGCGTCTTAAAAATTTGGGGAAACTAGATATTACTTCTTTTTACTGCACCAAGATGACCAATATACAGACAGAACTGGAGGCTGTGCTTGTTGTATATAGTGTGTTAAAGTGAATTAGAAGTGTGTCACTAGTGTTATGTTGCCTTGAGGGCATGTCATTGATGGTAAACAGGTGAATTTTGGGGCCAGGTTATAATATTTATCAACTGTCATGTGCTGTCATCATGTTTCCATTGGACATAGAGTATGCCACCTCAGGAATGCAGCTTGTGCTTACTGTGGTGGTATGGTACTTTCCCTGCAGATGTTTTTGTGCCATCCAACACCCTACTAGCAAAACTAGTTTCACAAAAAGTAGCACTGGAATTTGGCTGTATATGTAGGTCTTTAGGGCTGCAAGAAAAGTGGTCATTATGTAAAAACTTTCTTTATACATAAATTTCAGAACCACCAAATTTCCCCTCCCTTTCACCTGCTTTTAGCGGTGTTCAAAGATTTCCTTAGCTCAGTGGCCCTCCAAGGGGGGCAGTGAAGGCAGGGGTAGGGGTAAGGGTGGCCATGCCCTGGTGTTCCGCATGCTCTAGGGAACAGAAACTCAGACTGGCACACAGAGCACCCCAGTTCTGCTCACACTGATTGCGGATCCATCTGCCAATAGCTGCACGCACCTCTTCTCCACAGCCCAGGAGGATGTTCACCAACTCCACATGAGGCCTAGGGGCAAGAAAAAGAAACCTGTTTTAATAATAAAATATTAAATTCAATTAAAGTTTCAGTACTTATTCAGAAATAATCAAGTATGATTATTGTGCTTTATGTTAAAGCTACAGTGGAAGAAGCCTGGAATAGTATACTGCCACTAAAGTTCCATGAAATATCTATCATTACAATCTATTGATAATACATATTGTGGCACAAATACCTAAATACCTCAAGGCATGTTTTCTTTATTTATTTTTCTACAAGACTACTTACCCTTTGGGGAACAGGTCCTGAAAGTGGATCATCTCTACCATAACGTTGACGTTCTCTCTGACCGCTGAACAGAGGTTGTGCTTGACGTAGCACTCACGCTGAAGCTGATACACCATCTCCTTCACAGCAAGGCACTTGCGACTCACACAGCTGAACTTGTGACGCAGCCCATGGGCCATGCACTTTAATGCGTCCTTGATGAATGATTTCCCCTGTGGCATTGCATAAGTCATTCATCAGCCTTATGCATGCTCAAACTGACATTTGCTACTCAGCAACGTCAGATCTATTGGTTACGTGGGTCCATCCCAGATCGCAACTATGTGGAGCTGCTGAGTCTCTGACTAGTGGGATGAGGAAATGATTTATTGTACTGTTTATTTTTAGAGGAGGGTAAAGTAACTTCATAGTGTACCCAAGTAAACGTGGTGTTATTTTAATAAAACATGACCTAAGTAAAAGCCTGAGTATAGGGTCATCTCTTCAAGTTGGCAACTTGGCTCTCCATACTCTAGTGAAACTTCTCAAAACTGTCACGGTCTGGTCGGTGGCTGTTTTGGGCCACTGCTTTTTAGTTTTATCTGTTTTTTCCCTGTTCTGTTTATTTCTGTTCCACGAACTCTTATTTTGATATATGCCTTGGTTCTGTTTGTGTCATGTGTTCTTTGCGTTTCACCTGTGTCATGTTTAGTGTCCTGATGTGTCTGTGTATATAAGCCTGTGTCTTTCAGTTGTTCCTTATCTGTCCATCGTTGGAGAGCACCTTGTGTTCCCTGACCCTGTCTCATCCTGATTCCTGATTATCTGATACTACGGCCACAGTGCCTGTTTATTTTGCTGTTTGAGTTTTTGTTAATAAATCACATCTGCAAATGGATCCTTGGCTCCCTGCCTGCTCCATGTTCCAAGGCAGCTCCGTGTCTGGGCCTTGTGGCCCGACACGTAACAAAAACATACATAATTTACATCCTTAGGAACTCATATGTTTTACCTTCACTGGTGAACAACAGCAAAGCATTTCTTTCCAACAGAACATAAATGAACACAAAGAAATCAGAAGCTAAGTGTGAATTATATGGAACTGTGAATTATACTAACTGAACTGTAGGGTCCTCAGAAATTTGCTTGAGTACAAGCATAAACAGCAAAAAATATCTACAAAAGTATGGACTGTTTTACTTAAGTACACAGTGCATTACACTTTAAACATTCAATCAAAGGTAAAACATTATACGTTTTTGTATGTTATTTCATATGTTTCACAAGAAATTAGTCTCATGTCAGAGAAATGCGTTTTTGCACAAAGTCAAACTGTTGGGGCCCATACTGTTCCAATAGAGCTGTAAAGAGATGTAGAGGTAAAAACATCAAAGTCTTGTGCTGGTGATCTTTTGTTCATCGACGATGCACACAGAAACACAAAACATTTTGCAAGAAGATGCTCAAAGTAAACACACCAGACATATTTTGAAAAAATCTTAAAAATAAACACGAGTGTTGGGATGAACTGCTTACAACAACTGCCACTGAGTTTGACAGCTTTTTTCTTAACACAAAGAACTTTACAGGTTTTGAAGCAGGGTACAAACGTTTTTTTGTGTCCGCTGTTTAACTTAGCAAACTAGCTGGGCTTCCAGCTGTTTTTAAACCGTCATGGCCGTTGCTATGTTACAGTTACCTGAGAGTCGAATTTTCCGGCGTGGTGCAGGAACGTCGTGCAGATCTCGTGCAGTCCGCGGATCTCGCACGAGTTGTTGTTAAAGCACTCGAACATGCCGCAGCCCACGTCGCCGGCGCCCACCAGGCAGTGCTGAATCTCCGCTAAAACGACAGAGGGAGGCTTCGGTTCTGTCAGAAAAATCCTTCGGACCACAAATAACACGTATAGGCTGCATTTCCATAAAGTAATAGTAATAGTCGTCCTGTGACATCCGGATCCGAGACACGGGCGTTTTCTCGGGAAGGTTTATTAAAAACGCATTAGGAGCTTTTAAAAAAGTATAGCATATAGTTTTACGTGATGATTATTTTAAGGGGCACCGGATTCAGCTGAAAAAGGCCAGAGGGCGAAACATATTCAGGTTTTAGACAAACAGAGGCGAGTCGTTTGAAGTTGGGGTTGACTTTTGCTGACTTTTGAAGTTAGGCTGTTGCACCCAACTGTAAGACTCTTAACCTCGCTAAAAGCCTCGAGTGAAAACACACAAACACACTGACCCTTATTTACCTGTGTCCTGCAGCGACAGGCGTCTTTTCTGCACGTTCAGCAGCCTCTCTTGCGACGTGTTGTGAGAAACGCTCGTGGGCGCCGTGGCGTGTCCGGGGAGGGGGGCGGTCAGGAGGAGCAGCACCACGAGTGTCAGTTTCACACACATGTCTTGCTGCATTCAGAAGCACGCACGCGCGTGCTCAATAAATACTTCGCGAAACGGAGAACCGCTTGGCCCCGGGCTCCTGCAGCATAACCCCGGACCGGCGGGGAAGGATGCTCCGCTGTTTTATTTCCCCAAACTCGCTTGTCACTTTTGATGAAGGAGATGAGCAGGTGCTGTCACTCGTTCGCGCTCCACCAATCAGAGGACCCGCCGGGAGTGCGCGGCCGTCCGTGGTTGATATATAGCCTGCTGAATACCCCTCCCCTTTTAGTGTACTCTTCTTCTGCTCTTGGTTATCACAGAAAGTAATTATAACGTAGGCCTATTCATTTTCAACTGGATGTCTGCGAAATAAACATCAGAATTAATCAAAAGGCCTCCAGTCTTAGTGTTTATGGACAGCATTGTTGTGTAATTATATAAATCAACAGTTCAATATTTTGGCAATATTGTGTACTGATTGTGTTCTGTATCTCTGGACACTTTAATACCTACAAACGTCAGAGCTCTAGCTTTGTATCCATAACGAACATTGGGTATCATCTCTTTGTCCCTGCTCAGGCTCCTTGAAATCTGATCTATCCTTCTCTGAGCATTCATATTCCTGCTTTACTGTCTAGCCATCATCCACATCAATTCCTGACAGCTCTATGCCTGACTCCCCTTCCAGAATTCTGAGTAAAACAATTTATGTCTCATTAACCCAGTGATTTCCAAAATAACTTGGCTTGAGTCTGTGTTTGTGCTTACCAGATAGATCCTTTGGTTGAGGTTTGCTGAAATACTCTGAGTAATGCATAAGCAGAGTGAAGTGTGCTTATGAGCAAGTCAGTGAGCGCTGGTGAATACAGCTTCAGTCTGCCTGAGTAGTGAAGAAACATGAGGTGAGAGGTAGTTAAGTGCTTTCACAAGGGCCCCAGGTCAAACCAAACATATCCCTAAACATATCCTCTAGTAGACTTATATTAGCCCTGTCAGTGGCCTATATCCATATTATGTTAGTGCAGCAGCTTTGGAAATGCAGTTGAGACTAGCTGTTCTAGGAGCAAACAACTATCCTATTGTTAAACTAGTTTGGAGCAAAAGCTTTCTTAATTGTAATTGTAACATTAATAGTTGTAACTATTAGTTGTAACATTAATAGTAATATAAATTATTCCCACAGTTGTTTTAATGACCAATTTTGGATTCCTTAACTGAGTAGTAGAATCAAGTTATAAACATAAGGAATACAAATTCCAGCAAAAAGTTAATATTTACAGACATTTAACATAATGTTCAAGAGTCTGTTTTATTATAAATAAAACAATAATTGCTTTTAACCATATCACCTTTTAGCCAAGTAACATATGGCTAAACCAAAATGGGCCTCACATTGATCTCTGTTTAGCTCCACAAGTAAACTTCCTCAAGGCAGTGAGCTTTCTGTTAGGAATTCTGCTTTTGGGTTTGGGGAAACTGAACAAGAACAAGTTAAGGATACTAAAATTTTGTATGAGGGTGAAGGGTTTAAAGGAAATGATGTGTCAGGCTGCAAAATCTGCACACCAGTATTAAATGTGTTGTCTATTGTCTCAGAATTGTTGTCTTTAGAGACAATCTCAAAGTGTTGTTAAAGTGGGACTTCACAATATTTTGCTCTTTAGATTAGAGTTTATCTACAGAGAGGAACATAAGTATTTGAACACCCTGCGATTTTGCAAGTTCTCCCACTTAGAAGTCATGGAGGGGTCTGAAATTCACATTGTAGGTGTGTTCCCACTATGAGAAACAGAATGTAAAAAAAAATCAAGAAAACACATTGTACGTTTTGTAAAGCATTTATTTGTATTGCACTGCTGCACATAAGTATTAAAACACCTGAGAACATTTGCGTTAATATTTAGTACAGAAGCTTATGTTTGCAGTTACAGAGGTTTCCCTTAGTTCCTGACCAGGTTTGCACAAACTGCAACAGGGATTTTGGTTCATTCCAATACACAGATCTCCTCTAGGTCTGTCAGGTTCTGGGGCTGGCGCTGAGCAACACAGAGTTTCAGTTCCTCCAAAGATTTTCTATTGGATTTGGCTCTGGAGAATGGCTAGACCACTCCAGAACCTTTATATGCTTCTTACGGAACCACTCCTTTGTTTTCCTGCTTCATGTTGGAAGACCCAGCCACGACCCATCTTCGGTGCTCTGACTGAGGGAAAGAGGTTGTTGCTGCAGTCATCCTGTCCCCTTTGCAGAAAAGCACTCCCAAAGCATGATAAGTGAATTTTAGACCAAGAAGTTCTATTTTGGTCCTTGAACACATGACTTTCTCCTATGCCTCCTTTGGATCATCCAGATGGCCATTGCCAAATTTTAGAGCGGCATGGACATGGGACACGTGTAGTTCTGGGCTGATTCCTCACCTTTCTTATACCTTTCTTACCCATGGTAGTAGTTGTAGTCCGACTGTGGGCTGGACAGGTGTCTTTAAAGAGCTCAGACAGGTGCTACTAATTAGGATTACTAAGTGGAGTAGTGATGGACGTCTTAAAGGCAGAGTAACAGGTCTTTGAGAGTCAGAATTCTTGCTGATTGCCATGTGTTCGAATACATTCTGTCTCTCACAGTGGGAATGCACCTACAATGGGAATTTCAGACCCCTCCATGATTTATAAGTAGGAGAACTTTCAAAATCGCAGGGTGTTCAAATACTTATGTTCCTCACCGTATTACTGTCACATACAAGTTATTGTGTAATGTGAAAATAGGTTTAATAATCTAATAGGAATCTAAACAAGGAAGGCCCATATCCTGGTCTGTTATTATAGTGTATAATGTATATAATTTTATATTGTATTTTAGCAAACGTAAGTTCTTGGACCAAAGTTCATGATTTGGACCTTCTTCAAGGAAGAATAGCAAAACACCCCATCAATTAGGGTTTCCTACACAGGAAAGTGTCTTCAACCATGTCTTAAATGTCATATTGTTGAGATGTCATGTAATGCCTAACTAGCCAGCTAGTTAATTAACTAAGTTAATTAGCTTTTATTATAGCTAATACTACCTATTAGCTTCCTGTCAAATGTTTTAGACCAATTATGTTGTCTCTCTTTGAGGAAAGAGATCTGGCCAGTCCCGACAAGTTGCTCATTAAGTTATCCTTATTTGTACTGAGAAAATGGGTACATTGATTGTATATTTGGTAGGTTCATTCATTACAGATATGGTGTTTTATGGTGTATAATTAACTTGCTCAGTTATGGCTTACTTAGACTAAAAATGTTATGTGATATCAAGATAGCACAATTCACAACTTGGTAAACATACCCAGTCAGCTGTCCTTAATTTGTATGGAATCACACTGTTCTCTGTGGTGTTAACATCAAATGTAACATCAATATTTTCAAGACATGTAAGTGGGATGCTGCAAAAAGAACTTATTCATCAGTATCTCTGTGCACAAGTCAATAGACAAAGACAAACTGTCCTCATCAATAACGTGGGCCCTCTGCAAGCTCCCCAGTTTGTTTAGTTAAAGCAATATTAATGTGTTTACAAGGGTTCTGGAAGTGAAGGGCTTTAGCTACTCCAGAGGATGACAAAAAAAAGTGTGTTTTTGTAAAATCCAGATTCACACTGATGTTTCTTTTTTCTTTTTTTCCTACCAGGGCTTAAAATAATAAAGCTATAATACATCCAATTCTTTTAACTTGATGTAGCACTACTGGACACTGGACACATTGCAAATGCACAAAAACATTTGCTTAGCAAAGTAGAACTTTGCATGGACAATGAATACAGAGATTTGGTCTCTAACTTCTTCCTTCTTTGAACGAAGGCCCTGTGGTATGGTATGTATTTAGATTATTCAGATTATGTAAATGTTTACCATATTCACTCCTGTGTTTGCTCATGTGTTTATAATTTGGGCACACACTGTTCTCTTGACTGATGCACTGAATGGAAAAGCAATGTGTTTCTGAACAAGTCCACTAACAATGTTGACAGTAGGAAATTGCATTTAAGCAGCTTCTCTTTGGGGAACTTAGCAATATTTACTAATGAGTATATATTGCACATGCAGATTGCTGATTTAATGGTTAATAGAAAAATAAATGTAGTAGGAATACATTAATAATAAGATTTAGAATAATAATAATTATTAATTAATTAATTATAATGATTATTAATATTTGGAAAATGTTAACAAACAAAATAAAAGCATATGAATCTACAGTAGTATTAGTTAAATAAAAAAAATGATACAAATTATGCCAGCACAAGTTGTCTACTGTCTGGTGTTCATTATCAATTTGGCAGTGCTGTATTTATGAAGTGGATAGTACACTCTTTGCATTTTGTTTGTATTATTTTACTAGAGATATTAGTGCTCAAGTTACACTCATGTATGATCACTGCATTAAATTTGCTGATGGAAGACTTTACCATCCTTGTGACCATTCAGTCTCTCGTCGGAGTCACTTACCTCGTCATTAACATCAATGAAAAAGTAGTAATTGACACACATTTGCGGCAGATGCATCTCATTTGACGCATTTTGGCATGAAAGTGAAGCTTTTCAGCCCTCTTGATAAGTTGAATAACAGTCGTAAAACCTGGTGCTGACAGTTTGAATTTTGGGGGCGAAAAGCTCCAGTGTGCTGCGCTGAACTTTTCTGGTGGCAGATGCTGACTCTGCACTGTGAACAGTTGTAGGCAAGTGTTGACAGTCTCCGCCTTCTGCGTCAGGCCTCATTTAACAGGACCAAGTAGGATGCCAAGAGAAGGAGTGAGATCCTCAGAGGCTAGTAAGTTAAGGTAGAGAGATTTGCTAGTAAATGAAAAAGAAAAAAAATGAGAAAAGACAGGCAGACCCATGGTCAGGATACTGGGCATGCTAGTCTTCAACAGTCTTTGGGTTCCAGGAGTTGGGGTGCTTCAACTTTAGTAGGTCTCTTACCTCATGTTACTGGACAAACAAATAGCATTTAGGATACAGTGAAGTTGTGCCAGGAGACCTTTAACTTGTGCCCTGCCATTACTATTAGGAATCTTTTGCAGCAAAGTCACTTGATATTTCCTTTTTACAAGGCATATGAAGCTAATGAACACAACCCAACAAAAACTGAAGTGTTTAAAGCTCTTCCCATTGAATAGTTCAGTAATTAAATTTTTTAAAAAACATTTTCTTCCTTTTTCACAAAGTCATACAGAATTATGTCCTAGGTTTACTTCTGTAACTTTCTACATCTAGGTTTTTGTCAGGCACATGAATAACTTGAATCATTGCGTGATTAATATGTTCCTTCTTACAATTTTTCACATAACACTATCCAAGCAGCATGACAACACCACACCATCTGACATCCTTGTTTATTCTTTGTAAATTTGCCACAGATGGGATTGGTCTGATGACTTTGTTGTGATTACTATATTTTAGTGATTGATGCAACTGCATGATTTCTTGTTTTTTGGGAGGTAGACCTAGTGATTGCAATGGGAAGTAATTTGTGAAATTAAGTTATCCAAGTTCCAGTATTTTTAAATACTTTGAATGGCAATACAGAACAAAAGCATTTCAAATTGCTGGGTCAGTTGTATCTCAGAATGGGTAAAAACTAGGGAAATCTAAGTTTGAGTATCAATGGAAATTCTCCTTAAACAGCCAATTAAAGACAGACAGCGGAGAATACCCATGTCAGCTTATTGTCCCAGCAGTTTTCCTAAAAGGAAAATGCAGTCCGCCATTATAAACACTTCATTAATACTGACTGAATTACAAGACTTGGTCAATGTCTTGGGTTCTGAGGATGATAGAGCATGTTTTTGCAAAGTTGAAAGGAATAGGAGCTTCTTTGTGTTAATATTGTTTAATTTGTGGGCATTTAAGCCTGTATTCAGAAGATATATTTTCTGGTTGTTTTCATAACATTTCTCAAAGTGCTTCCACTCATAAATCTGCCAGAGGGGACCGGAGATGTGGAGGGCTCTACATTGATCCATATCCCACCTTGTAGAAAATGTATGCTCTCCGTGTTATTCACACTGGGAGAATTAACCCTCTGGTCACCCTTGCTCATCCTTACACTTTTGAGGGGCTCTTGTGTACGAATGTCTGGGAAATATTTGTGTGGGTTATACCGGACCTTGTAATAACAGCTTAGGCCTAGAGCTAGAGAGATCAGGTGCCGGCCACTCTCCTGTTAGGTGGTGTTTCAAATGGGAGAGAAGCGTTTATTCTCTGGCAGCCCCATAACCATCCCCATCCCCCCATGTTTGTGCTATCTCCGTCCTCTACCACACACTAGCCCCAAAGGATTTACACAACCTTTCAGCATAAAACCTTGGTTAACCCTGCTGTTGTTCACCAGACGACCCCTCTCCTACAAACACATTCTTACAAATACATGGACCCATGAACTCTTGTACCATATTATGTTATAACCAGTGCAGCTGTAGAAAAACCCTTAGTGCATGACTGTAGTAGGGGCTCCACTTTACACATGCGTTTCACATGTGGAATGTCAGGTTTTGACGTATGCTATTTTGGTAGAGGAGTTAAAACATTCTGAGAATCTACAGCTGAACTTCCACTTGTTAATCATTTAAATGTTAACGCTGATAAATAGCAAGATAATGCCAAAACAGAGCCTCTAGATTCCTGAACAGACTCACATTTTCATGCTTGAAAAAAAACCACATGCATTTTGTCTGACTATTCCATGGACATAAGAAGTGCTGCGAAGGGCAATGCCAATAGACATGATCTCTGAGCTTTGGCTCAGCTCAACTACAGATAGAAATCCATCAGAAGCTTAACTGTACCGCCAAATGTCACCAACTACACAGTAAACATTACTGGCAAAGCTAATATTCGAAGGTCATCTTTCTTCCATGATTACAAGTTCATATGTTCTAAGAACCCCATATCCAGGAATAATCAGTTTGGTCAATGAACGTAAACATTATTTATCATGTTCGCAGAGCAAGTCAAGGCTGCAAAAAATTGTAAAATTTGACCTAAATTTATTGGCCAAAATGATGCCACGTTCCCTTTTGTGTTTGAGCCTGTTGAGAACACTGATTGCTCTATGTGTGCTAACTCCATATCATTTACATAATTTATGTCCCTTTTAACATGTTTGACTTGTCTTACATACCTACAGAAATCACTAATACAAGAAACAACAAGCTTACCTCTATGCTCTAAAGTTTTAACACTAAATTTGAAATTAGTGGATGTTAATGATTCAGGTAAAAAAGGTAGTCAAATCACAGGTCAACCAGCTCTGCTTGCTTCAATAATATAACTGACCTAAAAATCCAAGTTTTCAACAGGGTCATTTTAGTGCTTGATTCAATATTCATAAAGAATTAAATATCTCAACAAATGCTCATACTGGTACTGGTGGTGCTTTACTCAATGGGAACCCAGCTCGAGAGACACATATGTATGGATTTGTTTTGCGGTTTTGGGGAAGTCTTTATGGTGGATTAACTGCAATGTTTCACTCCACAGTTAATAGTCAAACCAGTTAATCCCTGAAAACCTAGTTCTGAGTAATATGGTTTAGGTGGTGGCTGTGTACTTCTCATTTGGATTATTGTAATTCCCTGCTTTTTGGTCTTCCTCACAAAACTCTCCACAAGCTTCAACTGGTCCAGAATTCAGCTGCCCGCATCGTTACCAGAACTCCTTC
>JBBPDE010000021.1:2061535-2071859 GCA_037974605.1 Nannopetersius ansorgii | reverse complement strand
TTTAGCCATGTTTCGGTGAAAATCATGACATTGCAGTTCCAGAGTTTCTTACTGTGGTTAATTCGGAGTCGAATCTCATCCATTTTGTTCACCAGTGGCCATACGTTGGCGAGAAATATGCTGCGGACCGGACTTGTGCAGCACCGCATTGAGACGGGCAGTGCTGCGTCGATTCGCCTGCGGCTGCACCGACTCTCCCTAGACAAGCAGCAAGCAGTGGAGAGAAAGGTCGAGGAGATGGCGGTGGCTGGTGTGACCGAGCCGTCAGACAGCCCGTGGGCGGCCCCAGCCATGCTGATGAAGAAAAAGGAAGGTAGCTGGCATTTTTGTGTGGACTACCGGCGCTTAAACGAGGTAACGGTGAAAGACTCCTACCCTTTGCCAAGCATTGATGATGCACTAGACGCAATCGCGGGGTCCAAATGGTTTACCTCCTTGGACTTGCGGAGCGGGTACTGGCAGGTTGAATTAGCCGGGGATGCAAAGCCGAAGACGGCATTCCCCATTGGGCACGGCCTATGGCAGTTTCGGGTGATGCCGTTCTGCCTTTGTAACAGCCCAGCCACCTTTGGGCGGCTGATGGAGTGCGTATTAAGACGAGTACCACGTACAAAATGCGCGGTGTATTTAAATGACCTCCTAGTACACGCTCGCACGTTCAAGGAGGCGGTGGCGAATTTGACAGAAGTGTTTGGGGCTATCCACGTGGCAGGGTTGAGGCTTAACCCGGGAAAATGCACATTCTTCCGAAGACACATTCTTCCGAGGTGCGTAAAGGAGGTGCGGTGCTTCCTCGTGCTCGCTTCTTACTATAGGCGTTTCGTGCGCAATTTTGCCACTATTGCGCAGCCTTTACACTGGCTGACAGAGAAGGGGGGTGTATTCTGGTGGACCGACGAGTGCGAGGAAGCGTTCGTGTGGCTGCGGGAGGCGCTGGGGTGGGCGCCGGTACTGATGAGCCCCGATGTCACTAAACCATTCATTGTGGACACTGAAAACGCTCGCATGGCTCCGAGGGCGCTTCTACTGGCCAGGTTGCCGGTGCGACGTAGAGACACTTGTGCACTGCTGCGACGCATGCACAGCAAAGAAGGGGCCGGGGGAACGGTCGCACACACCTATGCAGGCATACATGGTGGGGGCACCAATTGAAAAGGGTCGGCGTCGACGTGTTAGGGCCGTTTCCATGCTCTGAGGCTGGCAATCGGTATGTCTTGGTGGCCATGGATTTTTTCACGAAGTGGCCCGAGGCATACGCGATTGCCGACCAGAGCGCGGAAACGGTAGCGGCAAAACTTGTGGAGTTTTTCTGCCGGTTCAGAGAACCAGAGGAGCTCCACAGCGACAAGGGTTGTAACTTTGAGGCCCAGTTGGTGGCTGATCTCCTGGTCGCAGATCACCAGCGCGTCTGGGACAGCCATCTGCCGCTGCTGCTGTGGGCCTATAGAACAGCAGTCCAGGACAGCACCCAGTGCACGCCAGCAGCGCTAATTTTTGACCGGGAGCTCAGGACCCTGGTGGACTTGGCGTTTGGGGCCCCCCCCGGAACCTGAACTCGTTGGGCCACCCGGGCTGGACTATGCTCAACGGCTGCGGGAGCGACTCCGGGTGGTCCACGCTTTGGCGCGAGAGAGCCAAGGAGGGGCCACTGCCAGACAGAAGCGGGCCTACAACCTGTGCAGCCGGGGCGTGACTTCCAAGAAGGAGAGCAGGTGTGGGTTTACTGTCCCTCCCGGAAAAAGGGGCGGAGTCCCAAGCTGGACTCGCACTGGCGGGGCCCAGCTCGGGTGCTGCAGCGTGTGGGAGAGGTGGTTTATAGGGTGCGGGTGGACGGCCGTCGGAAAGCAGTGGTCGTCCACAGGGACAGATTGGCCCCATACCACCCACAGGACTCTGGGGGTCGGGAGTCTGGGGAACAGGACTGTGAGGGGGTCGATGGACTTGCACAGGGGGGGCGAACCGGGTGAAAACACTGGGGATACTGGGGGCGGCTGTGGGTTGCCAGGGGGTTCTGGGAGGGACCGGAGGAGGCTCAGGCCACCAGCTCACCTTCGAGGATTTTTAGTGGGTTCAGTAGTGGCCGAGGACGGCTCACAACTTAGCGGGGGACTGTGTGGTGAGCTGGCCCTTTAAGGGTTAAGTTGGGGGTTCATGTGGGGACACTGGGGTGGCGTGATGTGAAAGGGAGGGGGTGATGGGCACACTTGCCTATCACCATGGTTACTGGCGGGTTTTTTCTTGGGGTGGTATAAAAGAGAGGGGCGGTGCTTTGCACAGTGTTGGGGAGTTAGGAGAGTGTTGGTGTGCATGTTACTGCTGAGTTCTTGAAAAATAAAAGCAAGAAAAATGGATTTCTTTGTCCCAGTGTCTCCCGATTCCACCGTTCGTCACAGTATTCTTTTGACAATCTTTTTTCCTGATGCATAGAGAAGGACAATGACTGGAACTCTCCAGGGCCAGCTGTTTGGGGGGGATGTTTCATTACTGATAAAGACACACTCAGAGCACCTCTGGTGGGGTGGAGGGTGGTGCAGCCTGGCTTCAGCGTTTTACCACCCGATGCCTGGGTAGTTATGCCTAGTCAGCATTGCACAGGGTGTAGTGAGGAAAAAATCTTGTCAATCTCGGGCTCACCCACAGGCAGTATGTTAATGACTTTGCTATAATATTTCAAGATTACCTGAGGGTGAGGCTGACATCTTGTGCCTTGGAGCTGGCTGTTGGTATATAATTTGACACTTGCGTAAATGCATATAGCTTGTGTCTGCACTCTCACACAGCTGCTCTCCTATAATATATTCCTCAGAGGACTGATGAAATCACAAATGCCTCTCTGATGTTCATGCAAGCTGAGCCACATTCCCTTTTCTCAGAAATAATGCTGACACACTGCCCCAGCCTTTTCGGCTTAATTAGGATTCTGTCTCTTAGTGACCCCTAAGAGAACAAACAGAAGGAGAACAATATGCACAAGCTTGTGCCTACTGTGGATACTGCTGCAGCCCCCCTGATAAATTACATGGCCTTTAAATGTCTGGACTTAGATGGAAACATGGTTAAAGTGATGAAGAGGAACCACTATTGGAGTAAATAAAAGACTTCAGAAATCTGGGTTTAAGGGCAGAGTGATGAGTTGTTGATGACAACTATTGTTGATGAGTCCTTTCCGGCATGACCACTACCTGCGTTTCTGGCTCAGCAGCCCCTCGCACTTACCTGTTGCCTGAGCAGGTATGATAGCTTCTAGATGCAGGAAAAAGATCCCGGTGCCCTATTCAACTTACATCGCTTTGTTTCACCTTGTGTGTGCCAACTAAATTTTTCAGCATGAACAAACGCTATTGCACAACACAATATGGCTTTGTTGCAACTTGACTCTTTCATTTCAGGGAGGGAAGAAAGCCATAATTATGCCTAAGGTAAGAGTAATTAAAATTTTAATGGGTTTAATGTTTTATTCATAGTTGTGCCACCTCAGCAGACATATAAAAATAGAGGCGAAATAAACAGGGTTTAGACAGGCAACGGAGATCAGCCTATTAATCATCAGTTTAAGGGACTATTAATCCCAGGTATTACATGATATATGTAGTTAGTGAAGGTAGTCAAGAAACACAGTACATTTAGATCTCTATTAACAGGATATTACTAATATCACTTAAGCAGCAGATCACTTGCTGAAAGGAAAGTATCATATAGGGATATGCAATAAGATGAAGAGCTGGACAATGAGTAAAATCACTTTGAATTTTTGTCATTTACAGAAATATGCATATTTATGATTTCATTTTGTGTTCAAATTAATGAATGTGTTGTATTTATTATGTTAACATTCCTGTTGTGCACTTCCCATGACCACTTCTTTTATGCTTACAAAAACAGACATAAAGGCCTGGTCCAGACACTCTTATCTTGTATGTAATGTCTCAGGACCAAAAAATATCACTAGTGCATTATTTTAAGTCCCTTGCAATAGCAGTAGTTGTGGCAGTGGTAGGCCCTAATAAGATTTGTATGTGGGCACAGCTATTGTGCATGGAGCTCTTCTTCTTTGTTCTCCATGAATCATCAATTTGCAGCCGGGTGTTAATGAGATTGATCATCTTTGTCTAAACAGGGAAGAAGAGTACAGGCAGTTTTTACGCAGGTTGTAGGAACCCACTACAACTGCTCATTTGCATAGTCACCCCATGTTGATTAGCATAAAACCGTAATCTTCCCTTAAGGTTTCACACCATTTTCACAGAAATGAGAAGAGTTCACACAGGGTATCAGCTGGGGAAGAAAGTCTTCATTCAGACAGTTTTTTTTACAATGTGAATATATAGAGACCTTACTAGGCAGTGGTTTAGGCGGGGCCTCGATTGTCAAATTACCTCAATGGGTGGAGACATGTGGCACACATTATGCAGAAGAGGGCGTGGCCGTTTGTTATTAGACCAATGGGAATACATTGGACTTTGACAAGCGTGGGAGAAGAAGGGTTTGTAGGCGGGACCATGCACAGTTAGGGGTGGAGATCCAGCCGGAAACGTCTCTGGTTCGTCTCCTTGTCGTTGAGCTCCGGCAGATTTTGTGGAGAGACGGACAGCAGCGGCGCAGAAAGACGGCCGTCAGGAAACCGCTGGCTCAGAAAAACGAGATAAAGCGCTTTACCGTCGATGAACGGTTTGCAGCTCGCCAGTAAATTCACTTCGTGTGCTACTCAATGACGTGACATTGCTCCGTTACAGCCTGAAGCTTGGAGCCTTGCTAGCAACGAGAGCTGTGTGTCATTAAGAAGGCAGGACACGTCAAGACAAGGCAGAAAAAATCTGCAAGGCAGACGTTCGCCACATTCGTTTTTTGTAGTATATATATGTGTGATATATAATTTTTAGAAACAAAAAACTCCGCTTTTAATTAAAATATTTTTACAACTCTTCATTTGTCTGGCATCGAGCTGCTCTGCGGTTGTCGCATCGGAGCGGATCCTTCTCCCCGGCCGTCGCTTGGACCAAGGGTAGCAGTAAGGTGAAAAAAGTTTTTTATTCATAATGTGTTTCGTGTGTCATTTTAATCAGACGCTAAACGGGTCGTTTATACCCATCGGCTTGTTGAAAAAAGGAATTGTCCAGTGAAGAGCAGGACAAATTAGAAGACGTCATCATTTTTTGAGGGTTAGCTAAAAAGCTAGCATGTTCGTTGAAAAAAGGGAAGGAAATTCCCAGGACTGTTACAGTGATTAAACGCTGCTGACTGAGCCCGTTGCCAGGGTGTTTTCTGTGTGTGGGGGTTATTAATGGCCATTGACTTTATGGACAGTAACGTCGTCGAGTAAAGGTGCCGTCGCCGTGTCAGCTCCGTATTTTCTGGCTCCGTTTCCCCTCAGCTGGCCTTTTCTGTTCCGAGTATGTTAGCCTGTTAGCAAATGCCGGTTAGCTCTCGGCTACCAGCGAGACGTCACGAGGCTGTAATTAGGGAGAGCCAATGAGAACGCGTCGTGTTGGCTCAGAGGCTTTAGCTGGTGGTCGCCCGTAGCAACCCCGAGTGAAAGCTCAAGAAAATATAATCGGCCGTGTGGACCGTACAAGGTGGAGCGGACTGATGTTGGGATATCACTGATGGTCCATGCTAAACCCTTGACGTCTGCGGTCCGGTGCCATAGGGACACGATTAATGGATATATTTTTAAACAATTTGACCACTCTCTACATTTTTTGACAGCAGCAGTCCTTCCACTCGTCCAATTTTCGTGGTCTAATGTGGAGTATTTCAATAGTAAAACAAATAATGCTTCACATCATTCCTTAAATGGTTTCTAAGGCAAGCCGGTTGGGCTAGACACTACGAAGGGTATTCATCATTATTCATCATTGCAGCCCACCTTTGTGTGTGTGTGTGTGTGTCTGTCTGTGTGTGTGTGCAAATCTTAACAGACAGCTCATTTCATAACTTGCATGTTAGAAAATAATATGTGGATAAGACTACGCTCATGAGTACATGCATAGACTGACTGTCATTTTCTATTTCTCTTCCAGGATAGAGTACTGTGTGTCAGTCCTAACTGGAGAACATAAATGGGGGATTACGGGTTTGGAGTCCTAGTGCAAAACAACACTGGCAACAAGTCCGCTTTCCCAGTCCGAATTCACCCCCATTTGCAACCTCCGCATCACCACCAGAATGCAACACCCAGTCCTGCTGCTTTTATAAACAACACCACAGCTGGGAATGGCAGCAATGGTGGCTCTCCCTGGCTGTTCACTGCGGCCAATGCCCATAGCAACATGCAAGATGAAATCCTTGGCTCTGAGAAGTCCAAAGCCCAGCAGCAGGAGTTGCAAGAGCCGCAAGAGAAACAGCAACTTTCCCCCGCCCATCAGGAGGGTGGTATCATCTCCGAGCTGGAGAAGGCACGCTCAGAGGAGAGCAAGGTTGAGAGTGGCTCTTCTGAGAGCACCAACAGCAAAGAGAAGCTCCGTCTTGAGTCCCCTGTTTTGACGTCCTTTGACTATCAGGAACCTTCTGGGTTGGGCACAACTGTCCAGTCCAGCACCTCTTCCTCCCTGACCAGCTTCAACAACTGGTCAGCTGCTGTCCCTCCAACCCCTTCCACCATTATCAGTGAGGACATCAGCTTCTTCAACCCGGCTGCCTCCGCCAACAGTGGCCCGCTGCTGTTCCAGAATTTTTCGCACCATGTCAGTCCAGGCTTTGGGGGTAACTTCTCACCTCAGATTGGGCCTATCTCCCAGCACCACACTCCCCACCCTCACTTCCAACACCCTCACAACCAGCACCAGCAGCACCGCCGCTCACCTGCCAGTCCACACCCACCTCCCTTCCCACATCGCAACGCTGCCTTTAGTCAGCTTCCTCATCTCTCCAACAACCTGAGCAAGCCACCATCACCCTGGGGCAACTTCCAGAGCCCCTCACCATCGCCCTCTTCCACCTCCTGGAGTCCGGGCGGTGGCTATGGTGGCTGGGGAGGCTCTCGCGGTGGTGAGTTCCGTCGAGGCCTGAATGGGGGCATAGCCCCACTCAACTCCATCTCACCCCTGAAGAAGAACTTCCCCAACAATCATGTTCCCTCGCAGAAGTACTCGAGGACCAGCCCTGGCTTCAGCCCCAAATCCTGGATGGAGGAAAGCATTAGCAGGAGTGAGAACATCTTTCCCTTCCAAGTATGAACCTTTTCATTCAGTTGTTCTTCTAAGTGCAGTGTTTGTTTTCCTGTGGCACATACTGTCAACTACTCCAGAATGAAAGTCTGATATTATAATAACTTGTGGCCATGATATCTATTTTGCACTGTAGCTCTAGATCTAAATATCTTTTATGAATATCTAAGGGCCCATATAGATTTCCTTTAGATACATAGAATATAGATCTTTACATCAGTAACATTTGTAATCAGTAAAACAGATTCTGGTGCTGTAGTGCTGTGAAAGTTCACCCAAAATGTGCCACTTATCAGCTCAGGTGGTCACTTGTCCTGCTCTTATTTGTTTAGTGAGCCTGTCCAACTAGAGCAGGATTTGACCTTGTATGCTGGGTTACTGGATGGCAGGATACATTCTGAATTAAGCTTTTCTGTATATCAAATTGGCAACATTGTAAAAATAAGAAGGAAAAGGATTATATTACAGAAATCCCCCGCTTCCCTGGGTTACGTTCTAAAAGCACCCTTGTATAGTAAAAAATGCATTTTTGTGATATGGTTAAAAAAATGCCAAAAATTTGTATAGTGTAAATCCTACATCTGCCCCCAAATATGCTCCCAAAAAAGTCAATTTAATTAAAAACTCATTAGTTTTACAGAAAATGTAAAGATAAACTCGTACCAGTGCTGTACAGTTTACACTGAACTTCTGGGGCCGTATTATAGAAACTTACAGATTTAAGATGGCATATTTTTCAATTTGGTATTACAGAAGCAAATCCTAACTGGATTTAGGAATCCTATCTTATCTTCAGTTAGGTAATCCTAAATAAGCGATCTAACATCAAAGATCGACTTTTATGTCTGTTACCTAGCAACTAACACAACACGTTAAGCTGCCACTAGTAGCTTAAATAGGCTACAGTCCTTCAAACTGCATCTTTGTTACTATCTTCAAAATATGGATGTTAAACAATGTCATGCTCTGGACAAAAGTACTGGGACAGAGCTGTCATACACAACTATGTGTACAAAAGTATAGGGACTTTCTCTCTCTCTCTCTCTCTCTCTCTCTCTGTTTCTCACACACACACACACACACACAGTCACACACTTCACTTTAATAATCACCTTTAGCGAAAAAACGAAAACAAAGCGCATTTGTTAATTGTACTACAAATGTGAGAGCGCTGTCTAAATAATCAGCTGGCGACAGGACAGCGGAAGGATTATTCTAAAGTTAGGAGAATTTATTTAAGATTTTTTGAGGTTATGATGCCTCTGTAATACACCTTTCTTAACGGAAGTTAGGATAGGAAAATGGACTTAGGAGCGGTTGACCTGTAATGGCTTTTTTTCCTGTATAAGATACTAAATTGGCCATATCATGGTTACCACACAGTTAAGATTTTCAAGTTAGGAGGTTTCTGTAATACGGCTCTAGTGCAAGAATGTAAATACCGATGTTATCCCTGTATAGACTGTACTGTTAATGCAACAGTATGCTCTTTGGTATAAGCAAGTGAATATAGTAAAATTAAATTAATTTGCAGTAGTAAAAATATAGGGCTTTTAGAAAAACAAAATAAGAAACACAAAAACACTCCACGGGGAAAATTCTAGACTGCAGTATCACAGGGCAACAGCCAATCAGCAGCAAGGAGAAATAACTAACGTTCTCGGTTTGACTATGTTCAAACCTCCCACTTCTGAGTACATGGGACGGTGACGTCTGACCTTTGTTCGCCACGCCACTTGTTTATGTTTGGGGCATAAACAAGTGCACTGAGCAGCGGAGGTTAATTCCGTTCCTGCCTTTGATTGCCTTGGTAACTGCCGCATGGTGCACAAGGCCTGGAACGTTACAGTCAGCTATACTCAGAGACGGGAGTTTCGGAAATCCGCGATGGACTGAAACCACTACTGATCCGCATGAATTTGGGGGTTTACTGTATATGCATCTATTTCATAGTGTATTTAAATTGCATTAGAGTACTTAAAAATACCCTGAAATTGTGTGTTTGTGACAATCTCATATTTCTAACCCAGTGATTTTCTGTCACAGACTGCCCTCTTTTCTTATATGGAAGTATCTAAGAGGTTTGTTAGTGTTGGGTTTGGCGTTCTATCCCTAAGACATCTAGATTTGGTATTTCAGCAAACACTCACATTTCTCTGGGTCACTAGCCCCAAATGTCAAGTGCTGCTCTATTCTTTTAAGCCTGAATCAGTGCCAAAGTTTCCATTTCATTACAGTGAACAGGTGCCTAGATCATCTTATTGAACTGTTTTTAAGCACTGATTGCAGCCTAATCAGGATGCATAGGTCACCCAGGCTGTAATTGTACTCTAGGTCTTTTGCAAAGTGGCTTTTAAACAGCAACAGACACAAACTATTTGAGAGTGGCTGGAACCTGTGACCTCAGTGCAGAGAACAGGCAGCTCTTGTTTGCAGCTATCTGCTCCAGCTGGTTGAATACGTGATATGATTCCCAGCACTGCATAATGACACTGGAAGTTTCCTTTCTTGGCAAAGAATGTCTTGCATTTGGTGTAAAAGCTTAGACTGTCTCTGTGTGTGAATGTGTATGCACATTCATACACTGAACACAACCACACACACTCCCCAGTGCTTGTGAAATGTGTAATTAAGCAGTTGCTTGGAGAGAAAATGGGAAATTGGAGATGCATCCATGACGGTGGAGATGGTTCTCATGACAGTTGGCTATTCAAGTGAAGACACTGTAAAGGAAAACAAATAAACAAATATGGCTGATGGAAGGCATCTCTTCCTTGTTATTCACATCAGCATTTGCTCCATGCTCAAGACTCAATTAGTGACCAAATTGACAGTGAAACAATTAAAAGATGTTTGTTTTCAGACCACACCAGTCCTTTTGTGTGGTTTTTCTTACAGGATTAAAGACAAATACTCATTGCTCAGCTCTGCCGCAGAGGCCCTGAGCATTAGTTGTAGGCTTTATAGTACATCAGGACTGAGGGTGTGGGTAATTGGTAATACAGTTTGTGATGCATGTATATATATAACACACTCCCTAATAGGGCTGGGGGTAAGCGATTATTTTTAAAACGATTATTTGGGCGATTATTTTATCGAATAGTCGACTATTCTAATGACTAATTAGATGATTTATCTAACTATTATTTTTCTGTTGC
>JBBPDE010000021.1:2043555-2055995 GCA_037974605.1 Nannopetersius ansorgii | reverse complement strand
CTACTGGTGCACATTTGCCATCGTTTGCTAATGTCCAAAACTTCTTGTGTGTTGTTTGTGTCCAAAGTTTGGTTATGTTAGGATGTTGAACTTTCAAGATATTGGCTCCAGAATAAAAATAGGCCACAACCCCTCTATAGTAATTGGCACATAACATCAAAACGATTACATGATTCAAAAATCCGCTTCAGTAACTTTTTGCGCCCGTCAACGTAGATGACGTATGGCAAATTTGGACGTGGCCATATGGAAATCAAAGATATACATTTGATGTAGCAGCTTTCAGAGAATATGTAATTGAAAGAATTTTGAATGTAGCCCTTAATGTTCCAGATATGTGAGCACAAACGTACATGGGCCCGTTACAGTGCCACCTACTGGTGCACATGTGCCATCATGTAGCATAGTTTACAATTTTAGTTAATCATTGGACATGTCATACAGTGGAGAATGAAGCATAGTAATAAAGACTGTTTACTCTTGTCCTTGCACCACTCACAAATATGGTGGGAGCAAGCAAAAGCCCAGCCGCTTGCAGATGAAAACAAAATTTCCAGCGAGTTGCAGGATATGAGAATTGTCATCATAGTTTTATTCTTGTCCTCTAATCCTTGTCTGTCCCTCGTTTCCCTTTTGCATAGGAGCGCACTCGATCGTTTGATGGGTTCAACATGCACTCCCTGGAGAGCTCGCTCATCGACATCATGCGAGCCGAGCAGGACACCCTAAAAGGTAAGATAAGAAGAAGAATTATCTCACACATGAAAACCTTTATAAATGTCAGAGAAAACCTTGGACTTTACAGCTGTTGACTCGATGCTGTGGTGCTTGCATGCCAGTCCTTAGTCCTGTGAGATTTTCTAATGTGTAGTAGAAAGAGCTACTCTTTTGTTTGAGGTTGTACTGTGTTTCATCTCTGATTACTCACTCAGGTTCATTTTCCCTTTTCTCTTTGAACGGCATGCCACAGGGCCCTTTCATGCAAGAACTACTTTATAAATGACTATGATAGTTCATTAGCCCATTTATTTATTTTAACCAAATATTCACCTCAGTACAAAAACGATTATAAATTATAAAATGGAAATTATAAAATGGAAATTAAAGTGTGAGTGAAAACACCTCTCCACCCATTCCATTTTCCACCCAGTCTCCTGGAGCAGCAGGCCCTTGTCCCTTACAAATTTTCCCTGATCGAGACTTCCAGAGACAAAGAACATGGTCTGATATTGTGGCCTCATGTGTGTTACAAAGCAGACAGCTGCCTACTGCTTTCCATCACTGAGCCACTGTTAAGAGAGAGGAGCACCATACTGACTTACAAATGGCCCATGATCTTGTGTAGCAGAGCTTAGCCAGATCTTCATCCTCCCTGCCTTTTCTTAGTAAAAATCTATATCTATACAAAATTTCACAGACTAAAAATTGTTTGTAACCATGGACCTATGTGTGAGTTTTAATGTAATATTGATAATGGTAACAATAATGGTATCAATACCATGAATGGATTTTTAAATAATGTTATAAATAATTAAAGAATGTGTCA
Organism: Nannopetersius ansorgii; assembly: GCA_037974605.1. Classification (NCBI taxonomy): domain Eukaryota; kingdom Metazoa; phylum Chordata; class Actinopteri; order Characiformes; family Alestidae; genus Nannopetersius; species Nannopetersius ansorgii. Next base: position 2,054,449 of record JBBPDE010000021.1, on the reverse strand, counting down.
AGCATCAGGCAACCTATTTCTAACAACTTCATTTAATTGCTTTCAGTGAGCTGGTGAATCTGATCCATATTGTCTTGGTCTAAATGCTTTTGACACAACATTGTCTAGAAGCTGTTTGTAAATCTCAAATATCCTTCAAAGTATTGTAAATGACATCATTTACATCTTAATTTGGGTTCCCCCCCCCCCTATTGGAATTCCCCTTTAAAATTGTAACAAGAACATAAGTTGCATTTGTCCAGTCACTGAAAGTAGCCTTTTCCATCTCAAAACCTGTTGTTGTAGTATGGATACTGATTCCTCTACACTGTTACCTGTTAGGTTGACTGTTCAAGTGTGTGGCCACTAAGGTTGCAATGTTAATCTAAACAAATGATGGGATGAGGAAGATAGAAACTCTGCTATAAAAGAGCTTTGATAAACATCCAGCATTGTCCACCATCAATAGAAAGGGCTTTCTGTTCTCTTTGAAGCAACAAAACATTGTGCTAGATCCAGCATTCCTGCTGACCTGGCTACCAGATGGCTCCCTCAGTGCCTAACTGGAAAGGACTTTTGTTGTTGCATCCCAGCAGTGCACCCCAGCTGTGGAAAAGTTTATGCCGATCTCACTGCTTACTTTTTATCCAGTCTCGTTTCCTTTATCTGACCGTAACATACATTTGCTTTAAATTAAGAATGGATGATGGATAAGGGGTGCGAACACGTTATATGTGGCATTGAAGAGGTTGGTGTATAGTTGGTGTCAACATTTTAATGGAATTTTAGCAATGGGGAAGTAGCAATAGACAAGTGTACTGTGTGTTAATTTAAATACTTTATTTGTAAAAGTATGAATTATGATTTTAAATAGTTTTGAAGTATTAAGTATTGTACTTTTAAATGTTCTTAAAGTACTGTCAAGGCCATTTTTATCTGCTCATATGGTTGTTCATCAGTGAAGCAGTGATTTGACAATGCATTAGTGAATCTTATGAGCTGCTTATTGATTATTTAACTTAGTTGGCTGTCATCACCTGTAAATGAAATAAAGAAACATCATGCAAGGTTGTTAATACAAAAACATGTTTCAAGGAACCTACCTACATAGGTGTCAGTTTACCACTTGGATCTGTTTAGTCAATTGAGGGTCTGTGATCAAATGAGTTTTAACAAGCTTAATCAGAATGACTCAACTGCAATAACATAGCCTGATCCAGACTTTAATTTTATTATAAAATGAATTCTACCTTTATTTCCACTAGTCACATAGTTTGTGGTACTTGTGGTACCACAAACTATGTGACTAGTGGACAGTTGTTCTATATGCCTTTTCAGCCTTGAATTAAAGAATTTATACCCTCCTCTTCTAAAGGTCGCCTTGGATTTGCCCATCCAGGAGGAGACAGCCCTTTGCCCATAAATGGTGTGTAGATGGATTTTATTGCTTTTATTGCACTAGTGGGTTGAACCTGTACAAGCAAATGAAAATGACCGTCCTGGTGAGCTGTGTGTTGAAACAGTCAGCAAGTTTAGCAATGTAGAAGCACTACATAGGTGTATTATCAATAGTCTTAGTTGCTTGGTGGATGGGGTGATGTCAGTTTCAATAGTTTCAGTTGTTTACTTCACCGTTAGCCCTTGCTCCCACAACTGAACTATGTCTATTTGCATGGATTTTAGAAATGTGCTTATTCAATCATTATAGGGTGTATAGGATCAGATGAAGTCTGAAAATAGGGTTTTTTGCGCAGTTTTGCGTATTCTGCCCATTGGCTAGGTAGGCACTGTCCCTTTTGGACAGTCCCTCAAGGTAATTTCCTTGCAGCGTTTGAGCTCCTCTTGACTGTGCTGAACAGGAGGTAATAAAGGAAGCAATGGAAATGTGTTGATATAGTCCAACCTCTGTATGGTGTGTAAATTGGAACATAGTAGAATAATCCTATGTGATGCCACACAGATTAGTTTGTTCCTGTATACTTGATGGAACATTTAAAAAAAGAATGATTGGTTTGATTAGATTGGTTTGGGACAACATCTGTTTTTCGATTGAAGGTAATTTAGAGGAAGCAGTAATTGCCCACATGTTCTCTCACATATGATTTTATTTTTAATGCAGCAAGGAATTATGGGAGGCGACGAGGTAAAGAACAAATTTTTGACCCATTTAAAAAAAAAAGCAGAAATTATCTCTGCATATGAATGATTTAGAAAATCCCAGTGTGAATATCTGCATGACATGTTGTGGGGGGCAATTGTTAATAATGTGCATGTATATGTATAACCTCCATCTTCATTTGTGTATTGATTGTGTGCTTGTTACATCTCACCAACTGTAGTTCTCCAATTTTGGGTGAGAAAGCACATTTAATTGGGGCTTTTTGTGCTTTGTGTAGCTCACAGACACACACACCCACACCAACAACATGACCAAGCAGCCATGACTCATGGGCATATCCACACTCGCACGTGGGTAATAACCCCCTTACATAAACTTCCTCATAAAGCAGCTCAAGCCTGCTTTCTGTCATGTCAGTAGAAGAGCTGCTATGGCTTAATCCTTGGAAAACATGGCATAGAATAACACTTTTGAAACTTTTGAAGAAACAGGCCTACACTCCTATTATGTAGCCCAAAAGAGTAAAGAGAAAGGCACCAACATTGTAGAGCAATCTTTTGTTATTGCTAAGCATGAGTTTGTGGTGAGCACATGGTCAAGGGCTTTGATGACAGAACAGATTAAATAACATATACACACAGCATGAGAGTGACATCACTCCAGCAGTACAATGATAGTTACACGATTACATTTATTATATTAACTATTAAGAGTAATAAAAAAACTTAAATATTACTGGAAGTACCTGTTGTCTGAGGTAACCAACCTGGTGAACTAAGAGAGTAAACAATATTCTCACATAGATGTTTATTTTGGTTTCATTTAACTTCATATGCATGTAAAGAAAAGCTCCTATAATTAAAAATGTTATATGAGTATATGAAAAAGTTTAAATATCCATGAATTAAAAAATGTCTTGCCAAAGTTGAATACTCCTGCGGGTATTTAAATTTGTTGAACTCTGCTTTTGCATTTGTAGAGTGAAGAATTTAGCTACATTGCTACAGTGCCAAATTGAAAAAACAATATAAATACTTAGCCACAGCTACCTATAATATGTCACATGTGGTTATTCTCAATCCCAGAGCCGTATGTGAAGCAATAATAATTGCTGTCACAACAAACATGCACAAGTGAATGGTAATTTTGTAGTGTTGCATTTTCTGTTTTATTACACAGGTGTTTTGTTAAATGACTCTGTATTCTTTGTTTCTCGTATTACTTTCAACAACTATTGAACATTACGTTTTATGTCTATACTGTGCATCCTAAATAAAGCATCAGGAAGTCTGCAAGAATGTATAGTACACAAAGCAACATTAAACAGAGCAAAGCTGACAAAGTGTTTTTTTTTTTATTCAACTGAATTAAATTGAATAGGGCTGATGCAAATGCATATGAAATCATTACAGTCAAAATAAAAAGGTAGTTTTACAAACATGTGTTTGCTTATTAGGTGCCCTTCAAAGGCCTGAAGTAACTAGTTCAAATGTGTTTGACAAGCAGTGGGCTTTGACAAAGCCTTCAGTTAGAGTTGCCAGGCACAGGTACTGATCTCTGTATGGTATTCTTATAGGCCACTCGTCTCTGTTCCCCATGGAGGATGGCTTCCCAGATGAAGAGAGGGTTGAGCAGAGCCTTCCTGGCCTGAGCTCCCCACACTGCTATCCCCACCAAAATGGAGAGAGAGTTGAACGCTACTCCCGCAAAGTCTTTGTGGGAGGCCTTCCCCCTGACATTGATGAAGGTATTGGCTAATTGATTGATATTTTCTTTCTCTTGTTCGTTAAACTCACCTTTGATTTTTGTGCATGCTTTGAGAAGTTGAATCAGTTCTATAATATTGTGTTATCCCCAGATGAAATTACTGCTAGTTTCCGGCGCTTTGGGCACCTGTTTGTGGATTGGCCCCACAAGGCTGAAAGCAAATCTTACTTTCCACCAAAAGGTGAGCGAAGATCTGTAACACAGCAAGGGCTTGAACTGAGTCAAACTGTAAACTTTTAATATTTTTCCAGACTTTGACACAGTGTAGATTTATCTAATTAGAGAACTCGATTACAGAGAGCCAAGTTGTACTCTAGCTTGTAAAACGACCGTCCTGATTTGTATATTGCAGTAACTAAGCCAGTGATGAATATTGACAGATGGGCACTTGGCTCACGAGTAGGCTGATGGTAGTTTGTGAATTTCCCCAAAAGGTTACGCGTTTCTCCTGTTCCAAGATGAGAGCTCTGTTCAGGCTCTGATTGATGCTTGCATTGAAGAAGATGGCAAGCTCTACCTGTGTGTTTCCAGCCCCACAATTAAGGACAAACCTGTGAGAGTGCTCTTACTATAAATGAAACATTGTCTCCATATGTCCATATGATAAATTTTTTGTACATATATATTTTTTCTAATGATAAATGAGAAGGAAAAACAGAATCAAGATTTCGTTAGAACTGTACTTAATACCTTATGTGCATTTGTTGTTTTACAACAAAACTCAACTCTTTTTAATACTTTACAAGAAGCACACTTTTCAATCTCTTTCACATAAAGATCTTTTATATTAGCCACATAATGTGATTCGAAAGTAAAGGGAAGTGTGCAATTCTCTTACAAAGCATGTAAGCTTTTGAGAACACATTCTTATGACGTCCATTACCTTTCCCCTTTAAGTTGCTTGAGGAGCTGACAGCTTTGGGTTTCACACAGCTGCAACTTATTTCATATAACTGATATTTTCTATTAAAACAGGTCCAGATTCGCCCTTGGAACCTGAATGATAGTGACTTTGTGATGGATGGATCTCAGCCCCTGGATCCCAGGAAGACCATTTTTGTGGGGGGAGTACCACGCCCTCTTCGTGCAGGTATGCTGTGTTTTTAGCATTTGCTTTGTAAAAATATTGATAAAATTAGGATGCTATAGTGTTGCATTTATTGTACTTGCACTTATTTTTATTGTATTTATATGTGAGTAGATGACACCAGGATTATTCATTCAAATTGTGATGTAAAAGGTACCGTGATGAAAGTTCAATCAGATCCACTGACGTATGTGTGTGTGTGTGTGTGTGTGTGTGTGGTTTTTGCATGTATCCTTGTGCTCATTTCTTTTGATCACAGTGGAGCTGGCTATGATCATGGATAGGCTGTATGGCGGCGTGTGCTATGCAGGCATTGACACAGACCCAGAGCTAAAGTACCCGAAGGGAGCAGGGCGGGTCGCTTTCTCTAATCAGCAGAGCTACATTGCTGCTATCAGCGCTCGTTTTGTGCAACTGCAGCATGGAGAAATCGATAAACGGGTCGGTGCATACTCCTACCACAAACACCCACAGACAGTCACCATCTACCTTCCATAAAACGCAAAATAAAATTTAACTGGTTCAACAAAATAATCAGTTTTTGTTTAATTAGTATTATACAAGAAGCTTAGTAATACTGTTTGTCCTCTTTGTTAAATAAACTAAATAAATTAAATGTTGTTGACTGTCAGATAATCTCAGGCAGTATCAGCCTTTTTATATGGTTTGTGAGAACATTTTGACAGTTGCATCCATTTTAAATTGCTAAATTGAGCCCTTCACTCTGTCACTGCAGGTGGAAGTGAAGCCATACGTATTGGACGACCAGTTATGTGATGAGTGTCAGGGGACACGGTGCGGAGGAAAGTTTGCTCCTTTCTTCTGCGCTAATGTGACCTGTCTCCAGTATTACTGTGAATACTGCTGGGCAGCTATCCACTCACGTGCTGGTCGTGAGTTCCACAAACCCCTGGTGAAAGAGGGTGGTGACCGACCTCGCCACATTTCCTTCCGCTGGAACTAAGGTGACAGGCAGGAAGATAGATGGGAAGAGAAGACTGGGAGTCGCAAAATCTTTGTCTAAATAAATGCACTTTTCTGTTGCTGGTTCCTTTTTTATTTAATTTAAAGAAGAACACATTTAATTTGTCATTTAGAAAAACTGACGTGTATCTAAAAATATTCAGGAAAAAAACAAACACAATATGTAATACATCTCTGTTCTTGGGTAGTCCCATTAGATTTCATTTTCTTAGTGCACAGAGATCTGAAGACTGAGTATTAGCATAATTTGTCATCCTTATGACTATAATTGGCTGTTTAACATTACAAGTATTACATAATTTTTTTAATTTGATTCTAGAGGCTATAGAGCAGACATGGTGGGGAGGTGTTGCTGATGAAGAGTGCACTTATTTCTTTGTTGAACAGTGTAGATGCAGCGTAAGACCCCAGTGGTTTAACCAAAGCTTAATCCCATTTGGTTTATCAGAACAGAAAAAACAAAAACTTCAAAATTTGGTTTCCATAAAATGATCAAATATTGAAATATTTTATCATTTATCAATTCTAACATGTAATGCTTTTTGACAAATGTTGAAGTTGCTTCAGCTTTCTGGGTTTGAAATGCAAGATAACTTATACCTCAAGCTTAGCTGCTAGTTTTTGAGTAAGATGTAGTAACCAAGCTGATCTCCCCTCTTTCCGTATTGACCATAGAAAAGGGAAATTACATTACACAAAAGGCATTGTTAGAAAATCTGTCACTTCCTGATCTAAGTTTGATCCTAACAAGAATTTGGAAAACTGGACATAGCATTCAAGTCATCATCAAATGATCTTTGGGAAGTTTCAGCAGTAAAGAGTCTTAATCCATCCATGGCCCAGCTGCGCTAAAACCAGCTTTCGATTTCTCTAAGGCTATGGGTTAATTTGTCTCACAGTGTGTGCGAATTTCTAAGCTTTCACACAGAGGCTTTTGAGCTGATAGACACATACATGATGGCAAAAAAGTGCTGAAGATGTTTAGAATCTTTACAGAACCATATACCTTGTGTTCTAGCATCTGTGCCAACTCAGCCTGAGTTAGAAGCATAACTGAAGGTAGTCCCTATACCATGCAAATCTCTCCACATACTCCAGGCCTGCCACCATGCCCCCTCCCAACCCACCTCCCCACCAAAAAACAAACACACACACACACACACACACACACACACAAACTCAAGTCTCTCTTTGACCTGCATCTTATTGGTTTTATGTTACAACATTCGGCAACCAAAGATGGCTAAATAGTGCTAAAGAGCTGGCTCTTTTTTTTTTTACCTTCTATAAAAAAAAGCTTGCTTTGAGTTTGTTAACCCCCTCCATCCACATATACACAAACCCACCCACACCCCTACTCATTCCATTCAGTATTCAAAACTAGACAAACTTCAACAAACCAAAGATTGGCCTTGAATCAATAAGCATGCAGTCAAAATACACAGTAACACTAGTGAAAACTACTGAGCCCTGCATATGTTGGCCTTTTCCAAGCCCACCTGCTTCTTTTCCAAAGGTCATGAAAGAGATATATTGTTCAGCTGTCGGGTATTGTCTTGAATTTATGCTAGCCATCAGGTCCTTCGGCATGGCAAGACACAGCTTTGAACACAACATCCTATTTGGTTGACTGATTCTGCTAGCGTAAAAGTCAGGGAGATAGTAAAGAATCATAACTTTATACACTAGTGAGAAACTTATCCTCATGTTGGCTTGATGGTGTCCTAGTGCAATCATCCAGCCCCATCACTTAGGATTGTGGGTGTGGTGGTTAAACCTTTTAGAAGTTTAAACACTTTTTGAAGAAATTTGCTGTTAATGAGATGATAAAAGATTATTTTATACATGGCCTGCTGATGTTTTGGTACAGTGTTTTCTAGCTAAATTATTTTGTCATGCACATATAAACATTTATTATGCACTACTTTTCTAAATGCTTTTTTTTTTTCTTCCAACAGTCATTTTAGGCACATTTTTCACAAATGGGAAAACTCCTTTTTGCAATACCTCAATTTTTCACATTGTGAAAGGTAGCTTTTGTACTTTTGTTACTGAGAGATCTGCATATATGGAAAAAATGTCATTTAAGATAAAAAAACAGAGGAGTGATTTTAATATATATAATTTTCAATTATGCTTTTTATACATTTCAGTGCTGAGGAATCTTTACAACAAAGCGCACACTTGCATTGATGTGACTTCAAATCTGCAGAGGAAAGATTAAAGTATAACGGATCTTGTACACTAGATTTTAATCACACACACACACACACACACACACACACACACACACAAACTAAATATCAGCATGGCAAGAACCTGTTGTCATAAAGTAATGTTTATTAAAATGGTTATCCTAGTTGGGGGAAAAAAAGGTAAACATGTTATTTTGGTTTCCTCTCCATAGCTGGAGTATCGACTATATAATTAGGAGAATGCTAAATTTGGTTCATGTTTAGGCTCTCGTATCACAAGAATGGATGTTTGATGTTTAGATATTTTAACATTTGAAAATATATATTCTTGAACTGCCAACGAGCTCCTATTGTAATCCTTAGCATGCATGATGATGACAAAAAATAAGTACATAAATTAGCTATTGAAATTAATTGTTGTGGTTGTGCACCAGATGTTTCCAAACCTTTAATTTGTTAAGAACAACCCACACCCCCCACCTGTATGTTATTCTTTATACCTTCCCCATAATCTAGTATCTTCAGGATGTGCTGATTAAAGCAATCATATACAAGCAAAGAGAGAACCATATTAGCAGTGCAGGAGGAGAGCATCTTAACAGATGCTGTTGGAAAGATTTGAGAACTTCATCCCTACCCTACTGTCTGTTTGAAGTAAAATCAAACCTATATTGGAAGAAAAACTTATATTGGAAGTAGGGGAACTTTTAAGACTTGAATGTGGTAAATGTTGCAAGTTAACTTCGAGTTGTTATGTGCAATACTTTTTTTGAACCTTTTTCCAGATAAAGACTCTTTGCAATGTAATTCTTTAATGCCATTTTTAATTGCTGACATTTAAAGAAGATGTTAATGTTTTTCACAGTCATTTTCTACTGTTATTGTAATCCTGTTCATGCTGGTTGTTTGTAAAAAAGAAATCAAAATATTTGTACTAATATAAATAATTGAAGTTATTTTTAAAACATTAAAGGTTTTGTGCTCATTTGCTTATTTTTGTTTATTTTCGAGCTACTGTGATTGCATTGTAATTATTAGGTCAATAATGTATTTAGCTGTTTATTGGTATATTTTTAATTGGAATGTATAATTAATTTTTATAATTTGGATCAGATCTTTTTGTTATATTTTTGAGGTGAAGCTTTTAATATGTTAAAGTGTCTAGTTTTTACTAATTGCTATATTGTGCTCCACAATATATGGTTCACATTTTCTGAAGGAAAATAAATATTTAAATATCTGTCTGTTAATGATGTTACTTAATGGCAAAAATTCAATAGTTTTTAACTGTGTATGGGGAGGTTGTTGTATTTATTAATAGCATTTTTTACTTAAGATATCACCTTAATTTTTATTGTCATTTCACTTTATAAGTTCCTATTTTTTTATTTTTCTTTCTAATTAAGTTATGTTATACAAATGTCCATATTCTAGAAGTTGGTCTGTAAGTGCTAGTGAAATGAAAAGAAAAAATCTAATGTTATTTAATTGGTTGCAGCCAACTATTTATAACAATATGCATAATTTTTAAATATTTGTAATGTGAAATGTTGAATGAATAAATCTTAACTGTGACAAGAAACATGTGTATTGGTTATATTCCTGGTGTACTATGTTTGTACTTGTCTGTTTATAGGGCTGCCTATCTCATCCGTCATATTGACCGTTAATCGTTATCACAGGTGCGATCTGAGAGGGTGACCAATCACACTTCCAGGTGAGTTACTGGATTTTCTAAATGAATTGTTGTCATCAAGTAAAGTCTAATTTCTAACCATCCAGTGTTGATGAATTGGCGGGACTGAATTGCTGTAGTCAGAATAAGGTTTAGTTTAATGTGTTGGTTTTGTGACATCACAAAAACATTTAAAAATTGACTGTTTTGTAGCGTATTTTTTATATGTGGACCTTATGGATGGGGGAGTAGATGTATCATTTCAAAAAATATTTACAGCCTTTAATCCTTTTCTATTTCAGAAATTTGATGATAGAGCCCTGTTATATGTTGAAAGGCATTATGATATATAACAGTAAAATTGCAAAACTGGTATTTTGTCCAAACTGCAGCTCTAGTGTGTACTGTATAACTGTTTGTATGCGTGTATAATTTGTGTAACCTTATGATTATGGTTGTGTTCAAGTGACTTAAAAAAAAGCCTGTTGGTATGTAAATTCAAAACATTTGTGAAAGGAATCTCTAGTCCCAACATGGTTTGAATAATACAATATGCAATTATGAATAATCATGCACAGCAGCACCATCTGGTGTCTAATATCAGGGAGAACTAGTTGATTATTCTGAGAAGAACACATTCATCACAAGCCATCAAAACAGTTACTGCTACTGAGTGCATTTGGGTCTGTTGATCTGATTTATTCATATCAGATCTATCGTCTATATCGATCTATATGTCGCCATATATGTTAGCAAATTACCATATTGATTTGTCTTCCAGTTCTGGTCCTGGTGTAACCCTGCCCAATGCATGTTATCGCTTTTCTTCCTCCTAACACATCTGACCCATCTGATCAGCCTTTAAAAGACTTTTCCTGTTCTCCAGGGTCAAGATTAAGACCAATGATCTGGAACATTTGTGCTTGTTTATGCACCAACTTAAAACTGGATCATTATTGAAAGCAATGATGTATGGAGAAGTTATATGATCTATGATGTATGGGGCAGTTGGTAGCCTAGTGGTTAGGGCATTCACCCTGCGATCAGAAAGTCCAGGTTCGATTCCCAAGACTGCTAGGCACCACTGA
>JBBPDE010000021.1:2001438-2017959 GCA_037974605.1 Nannopetersius ansorgii | reverse complement strand
GCCTCTCTATTAATGTGCTTGGACACAGAGCTCTGTGAACAGCCAGCCTCTTTTGCAATGACCTTTTGTGTCTTGCCTTCCTTGTGCAAGGTGTCAATGGTCGTCTTTTGGACAATTGTCAAATCAGCAGTCTTCCCCATGATTTTGCAGCCTACAGAACTAGACTGAGAGACCATTTAAAGGCCTTTGCAGGTGTTTTGAGCTAATTAGCTGATTAGAGTGTGGCACCAGGTATATTCAATTCTGCACCTTTCCACAATATTCTAATACTGAATTGGGGTTTTTATTAGTTGTCAGTTATAATCATCAACACTAAAAGAAATAAGCACTTGAAATATATCGATCTGTGTGGAATGAATGTATACATTATACAAGTTTCACTTTTTGAATGGAATTATGGAATGCCAGCTGCTCGGCCATCTGAAACGGGATCTGCAAGCTAACATGGCTAACCGAGATGGCTAAGGCAGTTGGCAACAAGCTAATGTACCAAAGCGACCCGGATTCACAATATTTGTCGTATGTTAGCACACATAACTCTGTTCTGTAAAAATAAATGATTTTTGATGTTACAAAGAACATTAATAAAATTTGCTCAGTGTAGGACACCTCTGTGCCTCCGTGGTGTGGGTTATGACGTGACACGACTAGTCGACTCGACATTATTGATGGATATGTCGATTAATGCCCATATATACATTAGTGTTGTTCCGATTCCGATACTAGCATCGGAAATGCTGCCGATACCACCACCATCGGTATCGGCGAGTATTTGAGTCCACCTACCGATGACCTAGTTATGCCCGCTAGCTTTGCTTAACGCTGCAAATCGGAAATCAGTTCTTCTTTGCTGCTCGGAATGCAAACGCAGGAACTCGTGTCGTGTTGCCATGAGCAACACGACACAAAATCTAAAGCACAGCATCAAATAATTCTGTCAATTAATACAGGGCTAGTAGTATCGACAGCTGTATATACAGATACACACCCAGGTATCGGATCAGTACTCTGTATTGGCCGATACCCTGAGCCCAAGTATCGGAATCAGAATCGGGAGGGGAAAAATGGTATCGGAACATCTCTAATATACATACTCGCACAGTGAGGAACATAAGTATTTGAAAACCCTGCGATTTTGCAAGTTCTTCCACTTAATAGTCATGGAGGGGTCTGAAATTCACATTGTATGTGTGTTCCCACTATGAGAAACAGAATGTAAAAAAAATCAAGAAAACACATTGTACGATTTGTAAAGCATTTATTTGTATTGCACTATTGCTTATAAGTATTAAAACACCTGAGAAAATCCGCGTTAATATTTGGTACAAAAGCTTATGTTTGCAGTTACAGAGGTTTCACTTAGTTCCTGACCAGGTTTGCACAAACTGCAACAGGGATTTTGGCCCATTCCACCACACAGATCTCCTCTAGGTCTGTCAGGTTCTGGGGCTGGCGCTGAGCAACACAGAGTTTCAGCTCCTCCAAAGATTTTCCATTGGATTTGGCTCTGGAGGATGGCTAGGCCACCCCAGAACCTTTATATGCTTCTGACGGAGCCACTCGTTTGTTTTCCTGCTTCATGTTGGAAGACCCAGCCATGACCCATCTTCAGTGCTCTGACTGAGGAAAGGAGGTTGTTGCTTAAAATCTCCTAATACATGCCCCCATTAATCCTCTCCTTAATACAGTGCAGTCATCCTGCCCCCTTTGCAGAAAAGCACCGCCCAAATCATGATGTTTCCACCCCCATGCTTCACTGTAGGGATGGTGTTCTTTGGATGTAACTCCTCCTTTTTCCTCCAAACACTGCGAGTGAAATTGAGACCAGAAAGTTCTATTTTGGTCTCCTCTGACCAAATGACTTTCTCCCATGCCTCCTATGGATCATCCAGATGGTCATTGGCAAACTTCAGATGGGCCTGGACATGTGATGACTTGAGCAGAAGAACCTTCCGTACAATGCGAGATTTGAAACCATGATGGTGTAGTGTTCAACTTTCAGTGACTTTTGAAACTGTGGTCCCATCTCCTCCCGTGTAGTTCTGGGCTGATTCCTCACATTTCTTATCAGTGATACCCCACAAGGTGATATCTTGCGTGGCGCCCCAGTCCGAGGGAGACTGACCGTCGTCTTTAGCATCTTCCATTTTCTGACAATCCAGCAGTTGATCTTTTTTCAACAAGCAGCTTGGCAATTGGCCCTTAGCCCTTTCCACCCTTGTGGAGGGCCACAATTTTATCTCTGGTGTGTTTGGACAGCTCTTTAATCTTGCACATGGTAGTAGTTGGAGTCTGACTGACTGTGAGGTGGACAGGTGTCTTTAAAGAGCTCAGACAGGTGTTACTGATTAGTATTACTAAATGTAGTAGTGGTGGATGTCTTAAAGGCAGAGTAAGGGGCTGTTCACATATCGCCTAAAAACGTGTGGAAAGCACTAGGCGCATTGCTTTCTCCTTCTTTCCAAAAGTGCTCGGGCGCATGCGCTCCCGAAGCATCTGTCGTTGCTAAGCAACCGTCAGCCGCGCTCTCCATTTCCTCCAACAAAAAACCCTTGCTGTAACTCCGCTACAGAAAAAAAAAAAAGCTGCAGTTGGATAATATTTTAGGAAAAGTTTGGGGGCTTGACAGATCATAAAGTTCAGGAAATCCCTGGACCACAGTGATGAGCTGCTCCTCCGTGTTTCTGCTGAGGCGGCAGTGTAACGGAAAAGGCAAGGAAGCTAATTGGTCGAATCTGGTCACATGACCCGCGGTGCGCTTGCAGCATTCTGAAAAGTTGAGATGTTTTCAACTTGACGCGGTGCGGACGCACCTGAAAAAAAAACGGGGCCGCGTCGCTTCCATTATGAACTGCCACACGTCTACATTTGAAATAATGGACTTGTGCGCACAAAAGACGCGATATGTGAATGGCCCCTAACAGGTGTTTGAGAGCCAGAATTCTTGATGACTGCTAGGTGTTCAAATACTTATGTGAAAGTAGCTGAAAAGTAGCCAGACGGGAGGTTCAAAAGTAGTCAATCCAAGAATGTTATTTATTTCTCCTTGCTGCTGATTGGTTGCTGCCGTGTGACGCGGCAGTGCAGAATTTCCCCTGTGGTCTCGAGTAGGACCCTGAATAAGACGTGCCACTGGATGAACAGTAAATTATTGAACTGTAATTATTGGTGATTATTATTCTTTATTATTGTATTTACCTGAGTGCATACCAAAGAAAACACCTGTGCATGAATTACAGTACAGTCTATACAGGGGTAACATCGGTTTTTACAGTTCAGTGTAAACTGTTGAGTACAAATATGGGTTTGCATTTTTGTTAAGGGTAATGTATTAAATAGGGCTTTAATGGTACATGTATTCATTCCGAACTGTCATGCTACATGGGGCACGGTATGGTACATGATGGCGCACGGAGAATACATGGAAAATACGTGATAAAGTAACGCATAACTAAACTTACAAGCATTAGTTTCATACGGAAACAAACAGCGACCTTTTAAAAAGTTTAGCTTCAAGCTGATTTGCCTCTTATAAACACGAATATAACATGGCTACTGAAAATGGCACAGATGAGCTGGAAGACCTGTCTGCGTCTTTTAAATCGAGTGTGTGGGATTATTTTGGGTTTCCAGTGAATTACGACGGCAATAGAGAGCGAATGGTAGATCGGCCAAAGACAGTGTGTTGAGTTGCTCGGCACCTGTGAGTTTGTTTGATGTTTTCACTACTTAGTAGATAAAAATGTGAAAATCTTCTTGTGACTTATTTTTCTAAAAAAGAAGCTAATGTTGCCAGTTGGTAAAAGAATGCCATACCTACCATCTCACTTACTTTCTATTAGGTAAGACTAATATTAATTACTTATTTCTATTAATAACACAAGATGATTTGATTTTTTGTCATTCATACATGAAAAGAAAAGTATGTGTGAATGTGTAACACACTGCTGTTTATTTAAAATAAATGAAAACAACCAAGCCTCATGCTTTAGAATTTTTTGTTACTTAACTTCGCTGTATCAGAACCGTACCAAACCGTGATGTCAGAACTATAGTGTGAACCGAACCCTGACCATTCTGTACTGTTACACCACCCCTAGTATTAAGATGAATAATTTAATTTTAAGAAGTGTTTTGGGAGCATATTTGCGGGCATATTGAGGGTTTACACTATAAAAATAGGCATTTTTAGGTATTTTTTTTTAACCACAACACAAAAAAGTATTTTTCACTTTACACTGGTGCTCTTGGAACATAACCTCTGTGGAAATGTGTGTGCGCATAGGAACAATTTTCTTATTAAGCCAAATGTTTTCATTAAGCCATTAATATTTTCCATTTATATTTCTTCTCAGACTATTATTGAATGTCTGAAGTATGTCACCTCTGGAGATTTTCCACCTGGAAGCAAAGGAAATACGTTTGTTCATGATCCGAAGGTACAGTTTTTTCCGCCTAGATTGTGAATGACAAATATGGAAGTTTGGCAGGTGTCAACAACAGTTAAAACCAGCTAATTAGGTATGGGCTTTTAATTATAGCTTTTTTTTTTAGGATGCCCATGAGACGGATGTACGTGCTCAGATTCGTTTGCAGTTCAGAAATGTAAATGGGGAGGCTGTAGCTGTTCAGCGGTCCATGCAAAGCACACAGAAGGGAAAAAAGGCACCAGAGTTCAAAACCCTGGAAGGAGTCATAACCAGAATGAAGTAAGTTTTCTTATTTTTGGTTAATGCTGTGTGAAAGTGTTGTGTATATTTTTTCACTATAAAATGTGCTACCAAACATTTTATAGACTGGGTGATGCACTTAAAACTGTTCTGGACCTGTTTTGGTTGTAGAGCTGAGCGATTCACGACTCATCCGGGCGAATCACCCGGATCCATTAAATAACTCGCGAATCACGAATCCGAGGTCTCCATTGAACCGGATCCGTCGAGTCCTAACGTCATCATGTCAAAGTTATAAACCCCGCCACATTATACATCTTATAACCATTACAACATAAATTACTACAGTTTCTTGCGCCACCACGCTTAAATGACGGTTATCCTACATCTTCCTGTTAAGTTGAATCCGCCTAGTGGTCTTCTCACGTCAGTCAGAGCCTGAATAGGGGTAAGCACTCCTTAACTTCCTCCAGATCTGAGCCGCTCAGAGACAGGTCGGCCGAGTCATGAGTAAATCTATCGGTTAACTCCAGAGCCGGATCTGAGCCGCTGACTGTCATGCATGACACTTTATTGACAAATTGAGAGCAGTGAGTCAGCTGAATTGCTTGAATCGTTTTTCAAAAGAAAGTAGTGACTCAGGTGACTCACAGATCCGGATCAGTTTACTGAGTGACTCAGAGGGAGCTGAATCCAAAAAAGGATCTGAGTATCCCAGCTCTATTTGGTTGAGATTCGCTAGGTTTGTTAGCCCAAATACACATTTATTTTACAGGATGTTACTTTCTTTAGTTATTTATTTAATGTAAAATTGCAAATTGTTTAAAAAAAATAGCGCGTGCCTAAAGTCACCACTAAATGTGTTGGACAACGGTCAAAAGTGTGGCTTCAGTACACTAAAAAAGGAAACGATAAGGCAGCGTGCAACATATGTTATTTAAACAGTTTGTTTTTTGTTTTTTATGCCTTTGTGGAATCGAAATAGGGAATCCATAAGAACCGGAATCGATTAAGTGGAACCAGAACCGGAATCGGAATCGAAAAAATTCAAAAGATACCCATTCCTATGTGGGAACTGCAAATATTAGCTCTAAATTATTAAGAAAAACAATTTACTAATTTTGTAACATAAATATTACAGTAAATTCAGCTACATTTCCATATAAATGTTTTTGTACTGCCCAGAAAAACATAAAGAAAGCGCTTCTTGGGATGGTGAAAGTAGCCAATTGGAGAACGTTATTTCTCCTTGCTGCTGATTGTATCTGTAGTAGCTGCAGAACAGAATATCCCCGTGGAGCTTCTCGAGTGTTTCTTTTGTTTTTCGTTTTATTCTTCTTAAAGCCCTGTTTTTTTATCACTGCTAATTAAATTAAAAAGAGGCCGTTGAGCTCAGTCGCTGTCTAATGTCTGCTTTAACCGGCAGGTCACTACAATACGACGACTCCTGAAGCCCCTAAATAAGAAGCGCCTTCTGGTGAACAGTAAATTAATGAACTGTAAATTATTACTGTGTTTACCTGCCCCTACAAAAGAAAACAGCAGCGCACACCAAAGAAAACATGCTTGCATTAATTAATTGTGGGAGACAGCAGTTCAATGTAAACTGTTCAGCGCATATACTGGTTTGCTTTTACATTTTCATAAGGGTTATGTATGAACCTCAGTTTTAAATGAAATTAAAGTGCTTTCGGATTCAGCCCTTTTTCCTCAACATTTCTTTTATATGTATAATTCTTCATGCATTTTAGTGCTAAATTATTAAGAAAATATAATGTACTAGTTTACCAAATTTGTAACAAATATTATCGAGAATTCATCTACATTTCCATATAAAATATAGGCCTAACTGTATAATGTAACTTGATGATGTGGCAGCATGAAGAGTAGCGTGGGTTCCTGTGCTCAGCATGGTTTTTTTGGAGCTGGTATTGTGGTGGTAGTGGCCTAGTGGGTAGGACACCTGCCTCTGGACCAAGAGCTTATGGGTTGGAATCCTACCTTCAGCGTAGCACAACTGGGTTCCTGAGCAAGACACTTAACCCCAAGTTGCTCCAGGGATACTTGTAGTTAGGGAATGGAAGTCACTTTGGATAAAAGCGTCTTCCCCACACTCTGGGCCTCAAACCTGGCGTAGATGGAATTTAGTGCATCTGGACGAGAGGCATCAGTGTCATACACACGCACTGGGACTTGTAGTTGGTGGTGGCTTGGATGCCCTGTCACATGGTTCTTGAACTTTTTTGTGCACTCGCGCTTTGCCAGCTTGATGCCCCAGGACAGGCTGGTCCTTGCTGTTCTGAGTGCTTCAGCGTCATTTACTTTGAAAGCAGCACCCCATCACTACGTTGTCCATTTTTGTATTTCCAAAAATATTAACATATATTGCAAATGCCACTTGAGGTGTTCGTGTCACTCCGTCTAGCTTTAACGAGATACAGACATTAGGATGTAACATGTAAGGTAGTGTTTGGGTTTTTTTGTGTCTATTCCACTCCTTTGGTTCCCATTCTTTTTTCAAATGTGAAGAAGCACTACATCTCTAGTCTACTACCATCTACTCACAGTAGACTTTATACACAGATTTTGGGCTTTAAAGAAAACAGAGACTGTAGCCTGACATTAGTTTGGAGTGATTTGAAATATGTATTAATAAATAGGGTTTAATACAGGACACATGGCTTGTGTGCTGTTTCCAGAAAACAGTATGATGACACTACCTTTGCCGCTGTGTGTATCTCCGACCCACTCTGAAGAAAAATATAGAGGAAACTCTGAGATTATTTTTTTGTTCAGTGCTGATGTTATTTATTGTCAATAACCTGTGTTCATTCCAGGCATGGAGAGAAAGTGAGTTTGAGCTCTAAATGTGCAGAGATTGACCGTGAGATGATTACAGCTCTGGGCGTTTCCAAGGCTGTCCTCAACCATGTCATATTCTGCCACCAAGAAGAGTCCAATTGGCCACTCAGTGAAGGAAAAGCCCTTAAACAGAAGTTTGATGACATTTTCTCAGCCACAAGGTAATAATGAAATCCTGGCATAGTAAAGTATTTGCATGGTTTTACTTCTGTTATTGTATCTTGATAAACATCTTGACCTGGATATATTCTATTCCTTCACTTAACTTTCATATTAACTTCTTTTCTTAAATGACACAAAAAATAAGGTTAACATTTTTGACATGTTAATTTCCACTATATAACAAGAGGAATATATTTTGCATTGTGGAATAAAGCCCTTTTGTTCTAATCAGTAGATAGTCATATTCACAAGAAGTTTTACCTCTCTTCCACCCAGTCAGCTAATTCACTTTATTTGCTGTTCTTTAAGGTGAAAACTGGCCTCTTCTTTTCCTTACTGTTTTTACCCATTTTGTGCTTGGTTGGCGATGCTGCTGACCACCCATATTTAGCATGGATTGTTTTTTCACAGGTACATCAAAGTGCTAGAAACCTTGCGGCAGTTGAGGCTGAAGCAGTCCAACA
Organism: Nannopetersius ansorgii; assembly: GCA_037974605.1. Classification (NCBI taxonomy): domain Eukaryota; kingdom Metazoa; phylum Chordata; class Actinopteri; order Characiformes; family Alestidae; genus Nannopetersius; species Nannopetersius ansorgii. The sequence goes on along the minus strand of JBBPDE010000021.1, from coordinate 2,009,801 downwards.
CTGTCAAGTCCTGTCAAGTCGAGCTGAAATACCTAAAGCAAAACAAGGAAAAGGCTCAGGAGATCAAGGACCTTCTGTCTACTAAAGAAGCCCAGCTAGTAGCTTCTAAAGAGAGTGTACAGCGCATTGAAAGCCAGACTGACCCACTGGAGGTAGGACATGAAGAAGACAGACCTTAGATAAAGGTTTGAGTTGTTCTGAGGTTTTTGTAGATAAATGACTGTATATGAGGACATACATCTTAATTTCTGAGCATTATGAGTCCAGTGTTCACTCCTGCAACCAGTCTGTGGTGAAGTTGGCAAAATGTAAGATTATTTATTTATGAGCATGCGATGCAATGGTATTTAATGTCAGATTTTAGTGTTTCTTATCAATGTTTCCTCTGCATTCAGCAACGCCTGAATGACATTGACGATAACCTAGGCAAAGTAATGAAACTGGATAATGACATCAAGGCCCTGGCTAGTAGGCAGAAACAGATGGAAGATGACAATCAAGAACTGGAAGAGAAGATGGAACAGGTAACTTTTTCTTTGCACTTTTAATTTTTGTTAAATATATTTACACACATACTTAACTCTTAGTTATAAATTACTGTTTATTGTACTGTTTAAAGTACTGTTTACTTTAGCATAGTTTTCTGGGGAAATCCATAAATTTTACAGTTTAGGAACTGTAGATTAGACAGGTGTCAACAGTCCTTGTGGCGAAAGAATAATTAAGAAGTCATTATAAAAACAATCAAGCCAAATATTTTGTAACCTAAACTACAACACAACTCTGTTATCAGTGTCACTTCATCACAATGAGTGCCAAAAACTACACTGAGTTTCCTGTGGCAAATAATAAACAATAAGAGGCTGGTAAAAAGACATGACAAGTTTGATAAATCATGTAAATAATCCCCTGATGCTGAAACAGGCAACTGGGAGACAAAGATTTTTGTGGTGAATTGTAGCCGCAGAGGAGGCCTTCAGAGGAGGTTGTAGCACCAAAACCTTCTCAGTCCTGTACTCTCTTCTCTGTAGCTTTGACTAAGCCCAGCCCAACTTGCATGTCACATCCACTGCTTTACAATTCATTAATTACAACTAACTAAATGTAGATAAATTTCCATGTGGGGTTGTGATTGTGTGGTTTCTATAACTGGGTGTTTTGGATTCACCCACTCATTGGTTTTATGGGCAATAAAATACTTGGCAAAAAAAAAACTTATTGCACCGGGATCTTCTGATTCAGAGGCTGGCGCTGCACCACCATGGGAGTATGAACATGCTGGCTCTTATCAAGCCATTTATGGTAAAGGACAGCTGAAGGGTGCATAGCTGTTGTATTTTTATTTAATTAGTTATTTTAATAAAATTAAACGGTGATCTTTTTTATATACAAAACAGTGTTTTTTTTAAATAACTGACCTTATGATAATGTTACTGCATTATTAACTTAACACACAAATATTTTATCCTTTTAAAGGTTATATACACTGAACAAAAATATAAATGCAACACTTTTGTTTTTGATATTTGAGCTAAACTCAAAGATCTGAAACATTTTCTACATACACAAAAGACTCACCACTCTCAAATATTGTTCACAAATCTGTCTAAATCTGTGTTTGTGAGAACTTCGCCATGCTCAATGTGTGACATGTCTGGTGAGTATTCTGGCCATGCAAGAACTAGGATGTTTTCAGCTTCCAGGAATTGTGTACAGATGTTCATTGTCATGTTCATTGCCATTGATGTTCATTATCATGCTGTAACATGAGGTGATGGTCGTCCTCAGGATCTCGTCACGGTATCTCTGTGCTTTCAAAATGCCATTGATAAAATGCACCTGTGTTCGTTGTCCATAACATACGTCTGCCCATACCATAACCCCACCGCCACCATGGGCCTCTCGATCCACAGTGTTGACGTCAGCAAACCGCTCATTCATACAACGCCACACACACTGACTGCCATCTGCCATGAACAGTGACAACCAGGACTCATCCATGAACAGAACGCCTCTCCAACGTGCCAGACGCCGTCGAATGTGAGCATTTGCCCAATCAAGTTGATTACGACTGACGAAGTGCAGTCAGGTCCAGACCCTGATGAGGGCGATGAGCATACAGAGGAGCTTCCATGAGATGTTTTTTTTTACAGTGTGTTCAAAAAATGTTTTGGTTATGCAAACCGATTGTTGCTGCAGCTGTCCGGGTGGCTGGTTTCGATCATGGAGGTGAACATGCTGGATGTGGAGGTCCTGGGCTGGTTTGGTCTGCGGTTGTGAGGCCTGTTGGATGTACTGCCAAATTCCCTGAAACGCCTTCGGAGATGGCTTATGGTACAGAAATGAACACCAATTTCACAGGCAACAGCTCTGGTAGACTTTCCTGCAGTCAGCAAGCCAATTCCACGCTCCCTCAAAAGTTGCAACATCTGTGGCATTTGTGGAAGTGCTAATGAACACAGATTTAGACAGATTTGTGATGAATATTATTTGAGAGTAATAGGTCTTTTGTGTATGTAGAAAATTGTTCAGATCTTTGAGCAAAAAAGTTTGTTTCAGTATAGTACACACTATGGACTAAAGTAATGGGACTCCTGATCCCTGTGAAAACCAGCCAACACGTATATCACTCCCATTACTTTTGTCTATATTATTTGTCCATATTATCAAATGGGGTTAGGATGGCTTGTATGGAACATTATTATTTGTTTAAAATTAAAGATTTGGCCTATATATTGGCAATGGGTAAACCAGATCTTTACACAAACTTCAGAAAAAAAACACAAAAACCTTTTTTTCTTTACTGTCAAAGTTTTAGAGCAATAAATATTAACATTTTTTATTTGTTAAATGTCTGAAAAAAATGATCTCTCTTTATTTTGACATTTAACAAATACAAAAAATATGCACATTCCCATGCTTTTTATACTTGCGTATTATTGTCTGAACAGAGGAATGTGGTACCTTCAGACATCAGGACACAATAAACTTAGTGTATGTATCAGCGTTGTCAAAGAAATCGATTCTCAGATACTAATTGATACTTAAATGCCAGTTTTGCTTCTGCCGGTTCACAGAAAACGCCAGCACACAACAATTTTCAACAGGCATTGCAGCGGACGGCAACCTGGATACCTGGAGGACCCAATATTTTCAGAATTTTACACAAACCCTCAGTTAGTGTTTCTTTCTTAACTAAAATTATTAAATAATTTTTAATAATTTGTCAACGAACATTTATCACATGACAAAAATGAGACGAGACGCAACGTAAATGCTGGTCATGTGATGATAACTATAACTAAATATATTGTGTAATATTGTTGACAAATAAGAACGAGACTAAATGTGGTTTATGAAATAAAAACTATGCAGTAATGTCCATTATCATTGACTAAAACGAGACCAGACGTTATTTCCTGTATGATAGAGAGGGGAAAGAGTATTGGGACTCTCAACCTTATTGTTAAATGTCGCTATGTCCCAATATGTTTGTCCATAGAAAGTCACTATCTAGAGTGGACAAAAGCATTGCCAGTATAGTGCCATGTAGCGAGAAAACACACGCATTTACATTTGCAGCATTTATCAGACGCTTTTATCCAAAGCGACTTCCATTCCCTTAACTACAGGGGACAGTCTCCCTGGAGCAACTTAGGGTTAAGGGTCTTGCTCAGGGACCCAGTGGTGGTGCTGAATGTAGGATTCGAACCCATGACCTCTTGTTCCGGAGGCAAGTATCTTACCCACTGAGCTACCTCCTACTTACTGAGCTACGCACACATGCACACACACACACAAAGTCTCTCACACACAGCATTTTGATAAGAATGGAGCATACTACTGATACTTTAATTTTATTCTTGTTCTTTCTCCCTGTGTAATATTGAAAATGGTATCGAGTACCATCCTTAGTACAAGTATAGAGATTGAAATTTCAGTGTCATGACAAGCCTAGTATGTATACCTCTGACTTTGATTAAAGTGATAAAAAAAGGCCTAAAAATATTTAGTAAATGCAAAAAAAATATTTATTGATCTAACATTGATTTAATATTTGAAATGAATGAAAAACAGTTTTTTCTGAAGTGTATGTAAATATCTGGTTTCAACTATACATAAAATAACCGCATAGAAGAGGCAAGCGTGTTACACCGAAAATGAGTGCTGGAGTATTTTGTGCGTGTGTTGGAATGCAGCTTGAAGGAAACCTAAAGCTTAGAGCTTAGCATAAATTGTGGAAAAAATTGTTAGCTATGATTGAGCTGACAAAGGTATCAAAACACACAGTGATTTGCAGACTGGATGGTCAGTGATAGACTGAAGTTTGTTGTAATTATTGCTTTGATGTTTTAAGGTGTTCCAGGGTTCAGATGAACAATTGCAGAAAATGTACCAGAACCACCAGCACACGGTGAGGGAGAAAGAAAGGAGGCTCACAGATTATCAGCGTGAGATAGAGAGGGCAGGTCGAGAGTGCCAGATAATGAATCGCCTCAAGTCAGACCTACTTGTTGAACAGGGTACTAATCTTGCTCAATTATGTTTATATAATATTTGAATAGTATTAGCGTGTATAGCTTGTTAAATGTTCATCTTATATGTAAGAGATACCACCTTGTTTATACATCTTCCTTTTGTCTTTCCTGCAATATGGCTCATTACAGGGCGTCTCCAGATGGAAGCAGACAGACAGGCACAACATGTAAAAAACAGGGATGCTCTGGTGAAATCTCTTGCTTCTTATCTGGAAATGGATGGCTATGAAAGAGCTCCTTTCAATGAGCGACAACTCCAAAGCTTCCATAGACAAGTCATAGAGAGGCAGGACCATGAGACTGAGGCCCTCAACAAGATCATGGTAAGTATCTATAAATACAGATTGTTCCTTGTAAGGAACATTATAAGTATAAATGTCATGTGTTTATTACTGTAAAAAAAACAGAAACATGTTTAAAGTATAGTACAGTAAAAGTAAGAAAACCAATACACTCTGGTTTCTGAAAGATTGTGAAATCCTTAACATTTGTTTCTACATAGAAATAGCCTAAATTGAATAAATATTCCTAAAAGTAGACAGTCAGTGTATGCCTCTACCAATATCTTGTTTATGAAAATTCACACAGTTCCAAATTTCATCCAAAGGCTCTACTCAATAAACCATTGAGATAAAATATTGAAATGTGGTATATCTAGTCAAATCTTGGAAGTTGAAGTGATGTTGTTGGGCAATATTTACTCAAGCACAGTTGTGTAATATCATCGATGCTCTTTAAAGCGTCAGTTGTTATTACAACTAAATCATTATAGATTTGTTGCCACTAGCATAAAACACTAACACGATTTTGGCCTCCCATACACATGCTTAAATACATTTAACATAATGTGGACAACTTTTTAATGCAGTTCTCTCAACTGCACACCTTAAGTAGAAAACATTTAAGAATTTTATACTAGCAACCATTAGTCCTTTGTTGACTAGAGAAAGCATTAATGAGCTTTTAATGAATAAATGTTTTTACAGGTTGACATGCAGGAGAAGGAAGGCCAGAAGCAACAGAGCATTGATGAGATTCGTGATAAGAAAACCGGCTTAGAAAGGACCTTTGAGCTAAAGTCGGATATACAGGCCAAAAAGCAGCTGGAGCTGAAGAACATTAAATCTGACTTGCAGAGACTGGAGGGCTCCTCAACCAGGCTGCAGGAGCTGGAGACAGAGCTAACTAAAGCAGTGAGTGTGCTGATATTCGTTGTCTGTTTTTTTGTTGTTTAATTTGGCTTATTTCCACACTATGGAGGCCACAGGTTCGAATCCTACCTTCAGCACCACCACTGCGTCCTTGAGCAAGACCCTTAACCCCAAGTTTCTCCAGGGATACTGTCACCTGCAGTTAGGGAATGGAAGTCGCTTTGGATAAAGGCGTCTGCTAAATGCCATAAATGTAAATGTAAACTTAAATGGTTATATGGTCGTAGTTGTAGAAATATGGCCTTAGAAATTTCTTCCCAGTTTATTTCAGTGCCAGCTGTAGCTTGAACTTTAGTATTATAAAAGAATACTATAAAATAGACAGAGGCAGACAAAGTATGTAACTTCATTACTTAAGTCAAAGTACAGATACCACTAATCAAATGTTACTCCAATAGAAGTGAAGCCATAAAGTCAAATTTCACTTAAGTAAAAGTACTGAAGTAATTGCTTCAAATTTCTTAAGTATTGTTGCATTGTTGATTTATTGCCACCACCAATACAGTACCTGAAGCATCTAACTTGCTTGTGGAAGATGTAGCATAAGGAATAAGGTAGAATGTTACAGAATGAAACGCAATCTGAATTGATAAAGAAAATTAGTCTTTATTTTTTTTATTAATTGTACACTACACACCTATTACCACACACACACACACAACATTTTCCTCACAGGTCCGTAACAGTGGCTATATGGCCGCTGGCTTCTAAACACAAAATATTTTGGAGCTAAATTATTTTTTAGGTGCCACAATTTCTGTCAAATGTGATATAAATAAAAATATCACGGCACATTTTGTCTTCAGGCTTACCCCATGTAAAGACTGTTAAAACGAAACAAGAAATCACGACATGGACTAAATAGTTGCCATGGTAAAACAGTATTTCTCTTGTAGTTAACGCTTATTTTTCTGTATATTTTAGAATGCGCTCTGCAACATGTTGCTAGGTCCTGCAAATCTGTTAGCACTGCTCTCAATAGAGATGTGTCAGTTGCAAACTACTTTGGGGAAAATTAGACTTTTGGGCATAGACATAGAATATTAGGCTACTAGACTGACCACAGACATAGAATATAACTAGATAGACTAGATCATAGACATAGGATATTACTAGACTGACCACCACAGTACCAAACTAAACACTCTTAAATTACAGAGTGGCAACACACAGAAAAAGCTGTGCAAGACTGTTCTGTTACAAAGATTGTAGATCCAGTCCAGTGCTTGACTGGCCATCGGGCATACTGAGCATTGGGCCCGGTGCATAAGTTCGTCAGCAAAATGGGCGCATAATCCATCACTATAATAAAATGTATACACACATTGTCTGTTTTGTACATGCAGTATGGCCATGCACTGCCGTATCTTGTGAACTGGGAACAGCGAATGCAGCGTCTCCTTGTCTGTCTATGCATTAGGAGGCCAAAGGCGCCGGATCTTCTTAGTGATCTGATCCAAATGATCTGACTCATTAAAAAGAGCCGAAATTCCCATTACTAATCATGTGATAATGTAGTATGAGCGTATCTTATAAACATGCAGATCTCACTTTTCTTGTACTTTATTTATTTCAGTCACCAAAATTAAAATAAAGTCTAATTTTGATTTTTCATTTGCTATATTAAACTATGGTTTAAAATAATTTGCCATTTTAAACTCTGTTTAAAAAAAACAATTACTGTATACACCTTTGCTTAAATTCATTAGATTGTTTTGTGCAACAGAGGGCCAAATTTAGCTTTTATACAGTGTTTTGGGGGAAATTTCAAGGTATCAAGATATATATTGAGTATAGTGATATAGCTCAAATAGCAATATTATTTTTAGGCCATATCACCCAACTCTACTATAAAATGTAATGATCTCCTGGAATTTATATAAAAATTGTCCCTCTGTGTAGGTACGAGAGCTGGATGATGCTGTGCAGAACTCTTCAGTGGATAGTCTGAAGGCAGAGGTCCAAGAGCTGCAGAGAGAGAAGGTGGTACTGGACCAGGCCCAACGCAAACTTGACCAAGAAATGGAGACTCTGAACATGCATACTGCAGCACGCACACAGTTGGACATGCTCAAGAAGGATAAGGTAAACACGGTTATGTTCTTCCTTCACTGTATTGCCCTCTTCTATGCAGCCTGTATGCTCACTTGTTTCTGTGTTGTGTTGGACTTTCGTTGGGATTCCGGATAACATAGTGTCAAAGAAATTCCCAAAAAGGTCTTCGATAAACTCTAATAAAAGGAAGCTCACCACGAGACATAATAAAAGTATAAAGGAATGAATTTTATTTTTCTTGCAGTAAGGGAACAAGTCTAAGAGAAGAGTTGTTCTACATCTTAAGCGTGTGCTTTCCACTTTATCTAGCAGTAACTGCAGTGTGTGCGTAACATGCAACCAGCATGAAGAAGAAGCTGCTGAGGCAAGCTAGCGATGGGAGATAAACACACGCTGTTAAATGGCAGAGACAGCGGAGGACTTCAGTTAGGCTTTGTCCTTTCATTCAGTGGTCCCCAACCCCCGGGATGTTACCCGTGTTGTGTTGTTGGCTTGTTATGAAAATGCTGTTAATAAAGCTGCGAGTACACACTGGATTTACGTTTATTATTATATTTTA